>JAPQRN010000005.1:34773791-34788893 GCA_037367275.1 Coranthus polyacanthus | reverse complement strand
CACACACACACACACACGCAGCTTATTCTCAGCAGCAACCGGTAGAAACCGACCCTTCAGCTGACGCACAGGACCACTTAGCAGGAAAAGAGTCCTTCAGATACACTTAGACGTACGCAGAATGGCTCTTTTATACCGTGTTTGATGAATTTTCAAAAGCTCTATTTAAAACAAAAAGCTAGAATCCACATCTATCTGCCGGCAGAAGTTTTTCATGTGGCTCCTACAGCAAATTAACTTCAACTTAAAGCAGCCCACAAATTAAAGAGAACTAAAAATGACACCTCAAAGTAATAAAAAATGACTTAAAAATAGCTCTACACTTTCTGCATTATCCTTTGATGCTGATAATTATAAACAGGACGGGTTTTTTTTCCATATGCAGCGAGCTGTAGTATATATATATATATATATATATATATATGCTACATCTGTGGAATTTGTTTCATTTGAGTCTTTTTTGGTTTTTGTGAAACCCTTTTGATCGTGTACTATAAAGGTCGCTTTGATCACTTACAAACAATTTTGATCAGTTGCATGAAATGCCACCGACAAGAAAAGACACGGTTCTGTGTAATGTCCTGCGTTGTGAATGGGATTTTAAAATTGATAAGTACCTTATGGTTCTCTATAGGATCCTTCATGGCGAACGTCTGGATGAACTCCTCTGGGCCAATAAAACTCAGTCTGTCCTGATGAGTGAAAACAAGAAGAAAAATAAGTCAGGATGATGCCAAACGTGGTGATGGATAGGAAAGAGGAAGGAAGGTTAGAGGAAAAAAGAAAAAGGTGAGGAACGAGAGACAATTAATGATGGAAAATCGCAATGAAACAAGAACAAAGTTGGAGGTGTGGTTTAAAGATGGCGAGTTGAGACGACGGCGCCTTACGAAAGGCAACGCACCACAAACACAGAGCAGCAGTTAAATGAATAAACCAAAAATGCGCTCTTAAAAAGGTGATTACAGTTTTAGTACTGCCTCAAAAACTGTACATGACTTTATAGAAAATGACTATTAAGAAACTTTGAATGAACACCGATGCTGCAAAACAGACCACACAAAGCACCAAGTAATAACAAGTAGAAAACTGAAAACCAATACGTTCATTTAAGAAGTTAAAAGCAGAACAAAGAGAAGCCTGACATTTATATGAACCTGTCGATTAAGTCTTAAATGTGTAGTTTAGTTCAGTTTTAATGAAACAACCCGACCACACTTAAAGATTTCACAGCTTTAACATATAACGCCACAACTACAGATTGGCTTACAGTTATTGTTAATTTAGGAAAGATTACTCAACATAACAGAAAGAACGTCACAGCGCAGCGGTGCCTGTGTTCGGCCGGAGTTCTTACCAGTTCGATGTGCGTGAGCTGCTGAGCCACGACGAAGGGGTCGTCGCACACGCTCAGCACGTCGTTTCTCTGACCCGGGGCCTGTTTGGTTTTGAGGGAAGCCGGTCGCTCCATTGCCACATTGTTGAGCGCAGCCACGGCCTCCTCGTACTGACCGAGAGCCGACAGGCGTTTGATGAGCCGCTGGGTCATCTGCTGCATGGCTCGCCACGAGTACTGGAAGCGTCATGAGTACACGCACATGGTTAGGGAAGGCAGTGTAGAAAAGGAAAGATCACGTCCTCAGGTGATACTTAACCAGCTTCACCTACACAGTAATGTCCATTTAAGTCCCGTCACTGAATAAATACATTAAACGTGGTCACGAAGGATCTATAATAGGGAAGTTACCCAGTTTTCTGTCAGGACTGGACTGAATGCTGAATGCTGTACTCACTTTATTTTCCTCTTACCGCACTGTTTTAACAATTTAATCTCATAAAAGCCCATCTGGGGACACATATTGCAAATTAGCTTTCACTGTAAATACTATGAGACTTCCACGGGGCAGCTGTTTTCAGTTTCTGTATCTGTATCTGTCACAATCCAATAAGTAATACATCAGGAAATAAATAAATAAATACAGGCATGAGTCTCAATAACAGGCATCCTGGACTTTTGTTGTCTGCCTGTTTTTCTGTGCACTGTATGAACGCAGAGTAGATATGACACTAACCTCATCTCCTCGGGCCACATGGTGCGTCATGTCCTTGAGGCAACGCATCATCCTCTCATCCCTGAAGTCGTACGGAAATGTCTCCGTCCACTCGGTCAGAAGCTGCACCAGCTTAGGCGCCACCTCGCGGAAACGGATCTGAAAAACATCACGCAGTGGGTTAGACTGTGAGTCAGAAACACTTAAAGGCAGTCAGGTGATACGGAGTAATGGTTAGCCAAGAAAAAAAAAACATCTGTACTTTACAGTCCTTTAACCAAGGGCACAAAAGGTCAAAATGACCAGTGAAGCACAAACTCTATCAGTTAATAGCATTAGGTTATAAATCTCATGACCTTTATGTTTTAAAGGAGCTGCAGTTGTTTGTCTTTCTGAAACACATCCCTGCTTTTGTTTTGTGTTCCCATCATACGTATTCCCCCAGTGTCATTCTGAATCTCCTCAGTCTGTCTGGAGCTTCTTTGTTTATGAAATAATTGATAATCATCATTTCTCCAGTGCATCTCCCAACCTGAGGAACGAAGATGAGCAAACTTCTTTTACATGACTCCTCACACCTTACCTTGGCTTTTTGCAATAAATCTGATATCTATCCTGTATTTCATCTCTCTTTCATCTCTGTATTTTACCAGTTTTTATTATTCACCGTTTTATTTGGCCATACGCGTGTTGTTTTTGTGTGTTTTGCTGCTTTTATCTTGACTGTGCGCACTATTTTATCTCCCTATCTAAACGCACTTTGTAACCATATTTTGAAAAGCGCTATACAAATAAAGTTACAAGAGAGACAGGCGTATGTGTGTGAGGGTGTAGGTTTGTGTGGGAGAGAAAATGAGTGAAACGGGGAGCAAACAACAACCGCCAACAGTGAGTTTGTGCATGTGTTTTGCTTTTGTTTTTTGTTTCCCTGACATACCTTATCCAGCAGAGCGTCTCCGGATCGCTGCTGCTCCACACACAGGTGACAAACCCTCGTCATGAGCTCGTACGGGTGGAGGAAGAGGCGTGAACTCAGCAGGAAGGTGAACACATACGACCTCTGATGATGAACAGAAAAAAAAACAGCTCTCAGAAATGACAGATAGGTCGAGCTGCAACGCGGCAGAAATCTTTTCCTCAAAGTAGATTAACAGAGGTTTACTATTCTGTCGACTAACAGATTAACAGCGCAGATTTTCAGTAAACACTCACATCGGGGTAGTAGTCCACTGTGGGAACCAGGTGCTGGATCAGTGCCTCAAGAGATGCAGAAACCAAACTGTTGTCATGGTAACACATCTCCCCGTAGCTGGCAGTGATGCCATGTCCATAAATCCGGGCTTTCGCCGCAGCCGTGTTGTTCTGGCATGACTGCTCGCTGCTGCTGCTGCTGCTGGTGTGTCTGTACGAGCGTCCGGGACAGGAAGTGCTGTGCTGACGAGGGCTGTGAGGCTGCGGCGAGGAGTACAGGCTCTCCGACACCGCAAAGCTGCTGTTGTAGTGGTGCTCCTTCGTGGTCGCGGAGGACAGGGAGGAGCTGCGGTACGAGCTGTGGGGCTGCGGGACGTCGTAGGGGTTTTCTGCAGCCGTGTACGCGCAGTTGTAGACGTTTTCTTTGGCGGGCTTCGGGGCGGTGTTGCTGCGGTACGGACTGTGAGGCTGTGGATGGTTGTTGTTGTTGCTGTAAGGGCCACATGAGCTGAACTTTCCGGCATAGGGGGTAGTGGGAGGCATGATGACCTGTGGAAAAGACACACGGGCATGGGTTAGTAAAGCAAAACAATTATCATCGTTATCAGCATCGTTAATGAGCATGTCTTATGATCGGAACTGATGGTTATTTTCCTTCTCAGTTAACGTTTTAAAGGGCGGGAGATAAGATATAATCACAATTCCCCAACAGACATCCAAAAGTCCAAAATGCAACTAAATAAGAAAGAAAATTACTTTTACTTTTAACTGATTATCCAAACTGTTAATGGAACGTGTTGCTAAACTCATGAGTTTATTGAATAACCATTTTAATATCAGCGTTGTCACTTTGTGGAAATGTATACTTTCTATCCACACCAGGAATGCGCCACTTTATTCACTTCTATTACTCAAATTATAGTGCTTTTCATACCGTGTCAGTTTGAGTGGAAAATAAGGGTAAAAGTGTTGTTGCCTCTGCTGTAGTTTGTCATGTGCGACGGTACAGTACAGTGACTCAACACCTCTCACTCCCTGGGAACGCGGTGAAAGCTGAAAGCACATGTTGTGAAAATATCTGTTGGAGCAACTTGATCATTGAAAGCAGAGACTTAGCTGTGTCTGTGAAAGTGATTACATCTAATCACATAATTTCACCCCTCCTCTGTTTATACTTTTCAAAAGATACCTCTTGTGAAATCCACTTTCCCTTAAACGTTTTCTGTAAACAATATTTCGGCAAATAACACAAGGTCCGTGCTTTACTCGCATTCCTGTCCTGAAACTTGTTTTTCACAGCGCTGAATAAGTTTGTTTTTTGTTTTTTTTTAAAAAAAGGCGGCGCAAATAGGCAGACAGATGGATGATCTCAAGACAGCAATGATTTTTCTTCTTAATGGCGTAGATAATTGGATCTGAGGTAAGCTGATCCGAGATCACAACCAAAGCATGCTTTAACTCTGGAGCCACTTTTATCCTGCTACTGTTGTCTGTCTAGTAGCCACATGCCAGCGTAAGTTGAGCCACACACACACACACACACACACACACACCCCACACAGTGACACACACACATGCACGTACGCTGTGCCAGAAAACAAAACCCTGCAGGAATCCAGCAGACTTTTGTTTGTCCATTACAGCGCCGACAGAGGAGTGTCTGCCTGAGCCAACATCTTGCACACACACACACACACACACACGCCCTTGTCCACCATGGCGCCTAGCCCCATGCCAATATAATCCAAACACACACACACACACACACGTCACGCATAAACAAATGACAGTCTGAGTGACACACACACACACACATACACACTGATGTATACCACAGCGCCTGGCGTGATGCCAGTGTAAGCCGGTCCAGTGCCAGGCCGCCTTCTGAACTCTGTGATCTCCGCCTGCTGCTCTCCTTCTAACTCGGTTAAAAGATTACAGTGGCTTTGCCGTCCTAAAGTTACAATCCATAATCTTGGAAAGCTCAGGTGGTCAAGTCGAGATAATTGTCCACTGTGTAATATGCACTTGAGTTTGGACTGTCCTTTTTCTTGCCTCTGTTTGCATTGAAAGGTGACCTTATGCAAGAGGAAAACACGTCCAAAAACTCAAAACCAATCTGGTTTTTTTTCTCTTCCTTTTTTTTTTTTTCCAGTCTGATTTCCTGAAGAGTTGACCCGAATAGTTGCGGCTTCTCTGCTGCAGCACTGAAATTTTACTCTCTCTAAATCATAGGTTGGACTTTCTTTGGATGACTTAATAATGATATTGGGAGCATAATTTCAGATTGAACGCATTGTTTACATCCTTACTGTTTGTAAACTTTGGCAGATCGCAGCCTTACACAAGGGTTTGATGTGGTGAAGAAATGTATAATTTGGTTGTAAGATCGTCCCAACACAAAAGGAGCGAGTTTCAAGTGTGCGAGGTTTGTCTTGAACTGTGCAGATAAGTGTCAAAGCCTTGTACATTTTATCCTAAATTCCTACACATTTTCCATTTCATTTCCATACCTTTACAGACCCAATCTCTCTGTATGTTACATTTTGTTATGCTGCTACGGAAATTGGCAGAAGATCGTAGTTGGTAGCTCACACAGATCAATTCGCACCAACTCCTGGATGACGTTCCAGGCGTTTTAGCTGTGCTGGCAGCCTCCGCCAAACGCCATGAACAACACTCTGCTTGTATGATGAATTTATTTGTAGAAATCCCAGTTTTATACTTTAGAAAATAGGGACAATAGTCTGGAAATGCAAAGATTTTTCAGTACCGTCTTCTCTTATTTCCATACTTATCCAGATGTGGAAGTTACGAAAATCAAATTCCAAGAAGGAACCCCTCATGTTGACAAATGACACAGCCTGCAGTACGTAGTGGCTAAAAATATCACAACCCAGTTCATCAAAAGGTTCAAACTAATTGAACTTTTGACACAGCTGCAGGCAAACATAATCTGCTACTGAAATTAAACCAGTGAAATACGTCCAAACTGCTTCAAAGGAACTCGACCACAGCACGCAATGTGGCGGTTTCAACACAGATTTTGCTCAGTGCGATACTGAATGTGAACACTTCCTTTGTCTGGCTTTGGGTAGAATGAGAAGATTTAAAAGCTTCTTTGGATGTTTTTCCAGCCCTGACTGGAATAAATAGATTGGGAAATCACTGGTGTTCATCTCCGTGTTTTGCAGCTGGACTAGTTTTCCTCCTTGCAAATTTGTTAAAGCCACAAAACTTCACTTGTTGTTTCAAGAGCTAAAAAAAAAACAAAAAAAAAAACAAGCCTACGTCGCTTCAACCTTAGGCAGAGTATTTCTTCTAAATCACATAATGTGGTTTTCAAAGGTACAAGGCTATATGAGGCCATTTGCCACAGGAGGGCGGGGAGGGATAGGGGGAGGTTTTCAACAATAGAGGTATTATCTATCCTGTCATGGCATTAACAACCACACAAAGACCCCCAGGAAGAGATCAGAGCAGATCACAGCAGATCAGACACACACAGCAGCTTTCCCAAACTCTGCTTACCGTCAGGCAGTATGACGCCCCACCTCTGCACCAACCAGGGCTGGGATCATTTTGACATCAGTCAAACCATTAGAGAAGGCTTAAACACAATCTGCTGTGTGTTCACGAGCGACATGGCCACACCTTATTTGTAAAGGGAAATAAACGTACGGGAGTTGAAACTCATGTACTGATGTCAGCAGATACTGCTGCACGTGGCCTCAAGACATCAAGGGCAGAAGCAGTGTTTTAGTTGAATACTTAATTACTTTTACTTACATAAGCAGAACACGACAGACCCGAGCATGTTTTTGACAGGACCGAATTTCCATATTGTTCTGAGCGTACAGTGTGTTTTACTGATGGAAGGAAAAGAACAAGAACCTGTTATCGCCCCCTAAATGCATTTATTTGGTCTCATTTACAAAGTATTTAAATTGTAAGTTTTCAATAACACATGCATAAAACAAGGTTGTGATTTATCAAATGAATATCTCTTCAAAATGGCTGGTTTACCTCTTCGAGTTCATATTATATGAAGGTGATATATGGCAGTAATAAGTCATTTATGCGCAGATTCAGTCTCCTCGCAGTTTATAAATAAAGCCTATTGTTGAATTAGGTTGTTTGTCATTTTTAAAACGGGAATCCCCAGAAGAAACGTTTGGGAAACACCGTTGTGTGGACAATAAAACAAAGTAATAATGATTTAATATAGCGTGCAGCAGTCTGCAGGTAACTTCATCAATCTAAATTGCCCTTAATCAAAGCCAAATTGACCCCAGTCAGCATCTCAACGTACTCACTTTATCTAATAACAGTCAGAGCTGAAACCCCCGACGGTTGAAGACAACTGGAGAAGATTTCTTTTAAATCACGTTTTTGGACCTATAATCAGATCTGCAGCAGGACAATTATTCAAAAACTGTTGTTAAATTCAGTTAAAGGCTCCCGCTCTTTAAAATTATCTAGTTTAAGGGGCTTCAGTTCAACGTGTAGGTGAGGACATTGTGGAGACATGGCGTGAGAGAAAAGCTGTCCGTCAGGGGACTATCTGCACCTGATAAGAAGACCCGTGAAGCAGTTTATCACAATAGTTAAGGGCAACGTAATGCGACGCTATCTTTGTTCTACTTTGCACCTTGTGTACTTTGACATTAATAAGTCACAGCACTTGAGGAATGTGAGCAGGAGAAGTGCGTTCGTCTGAAGGAGGAAAACCCTTCGCGATCGGCCAAAAACAATAACTGAAGGTTAAAGTCCAGGATGTGTTCGTATCACTTAGTCGTGGTTTTCTAAAAAAAAAAAAAAAAACCCCAAAAAACCCCAAACTGCATTCGAAACAGTTTCACGTGTACAGAGGTGAACTCTTTGGTGCGATGCTGAGAGAAGACGTCAGTGCTGTAAACTGCTGCTGCTTTTCAACCTGCCTGTGCAATTTACCACAGAAAAGCCAAGACGTGAACTCAGAATAAAAGACCTGAAGTTAATAAGTTGACCTTTTCTCTGGAGAGACGCTCGCTGCTCCTTTTGAGACGGTTTGATTTGTCTGAGGTAACTTAACTTCATAAGATCTGTTGCCTCTGTTATTACAGATTTTTGCTCCTCTGGCTCTATTTTTTTTCCCCACAAAGGACGATCAGACAGGTGTATGTATAACAGGTGCAACACTTTGCGCGTTGCCAGAAAGAGTCTTTGCTTGAATCAAATGAGACCTAAGCAGGTTGTTGTTTTTTTTTTAAAATAACACTAATAACACTAATTAGATAGCACATCCTCCCACTAGAATCTCACTAACATCACTCTGGGGCATCTTTTCTGCTGTAATTACGTGGGCTTTGATGTATTTAATGTAACGTTATTGAAATTAACTGGTCTGATTTTGGCAAGTGAGTTTTTTTTTATCCTTTATTCCCTTTAGATTTATACTTTTTTTCAGGATGAGCGCAGTGCAAATGTTGTATGCATGCCCTGAGTTTTTATCCAATTCCAAACTTAAATCCACTTTTCTTCACCTTGTGACTCTCGTGTTTTCCCGTAACATGAGCTGAGGCTTCATTTCAGCGCAGTCAAACTTCTTCAAATCTTCTTTCGAACATAAAATATGAGCATCAGCCCAGATGTTATTTTGTTCTACTCGTCCAAGCACGGCCAGCGGCATCCATCTCTTCGCACCCACAATCTCTTTGTGTATTAGTGTTTCCTCTTCACTTTGTCACATATTCTGACTTGAACAAACTCTACTGATTCATGCCTGAGATCTGACAATTCCAGGCGTCTCAGCAACATTTCCGCCATCACCTGCCCACACAACCCAACTAACGTAGTGGGCCTACGCAAATGACTCCACTCTCAGCAACTCCAAAACTTCACCTGTCGGGACTCAAGGACCTGCGCCTGTATCTAGACGGACAGACCGGATACAGACACCAACACAGACCAAGACTGGCCGCGAGATATGCGGGATATAATCGACTTTCTGGTGGACCCGTTTCCATTTTTATTCGGACACAAGCTGCATTGAAGGATATGTGAACACAGGTTACAGGTTTTTAAGGACACACACCTGCCCCTTGTATGATCTGGTAGGCTAGTACAGTATTAACCTAGAGTCTGAAAGGATAAAGACTGCACATTATCTCCTCTGCTGCGGGGATATAATAAACCTAAGCTGATATATGGGTTTGAGCTGCTCTCACACTCCCAAACTGTCTATTGTCTGTACAGACAGAAACCCGTGAGGAACATTTACATTTAGATTAATGGCGTGGTGAGTGACTTAAGGGCGCAAACCAGCTGAATTTGCAAACCAGCACAGGCAAAAGTAGCTACTGCACCTCGGACTGCCTTTGTGTTAATTATTAAATAAGTTGAACACTTAATCTGAGGCTATTTAAAAAGTCTGTCATCGAGCATGAAAAGCGAGGGAACATTCAAACATTTAGCGCAGCAGGTTCAGGGACCACTGGTTTCATGAGGATGAAAGCCTTAAAAAGCTTTTTAAAGTCTGTTTGGCCAAAAGAACACACACTTTCTCCCAGTCTTTTTCTTTCCCCTACAGACAACCGCACAATCTGTTATTCTCTCTCCATCTTTCTCTTTCTCTTTCTTTCTCACACACACACACACAGACCAGGCCACCATGCCTGGTCTGCATTATGGGCTTCTGCCTGAGTCATAACACAGTAAAAGTAAAAGCTGACTGTGAAAAAACCCCATGCTGTGCAAACCACAGTCCCATCACAGGTGCTGGTGAGTAATGTTTGTTTGTGTCTGACAGCCAACCTAAATATAACCTCATATGGATGGTAAACAATAATAAAAACAAACGTACATGTGAGGGGAAATACAAGGAAAATACAAATTAGGGATCTGCGTTTCATGCGCTTTTCCCCCCCAAAAAAAAGCTTTTATGTTTATTTTCTGATTTAAAAAAAAAAAAAAAAGTTGAATTGCCAAACAACACTGTTGGCAATGCTACACATGCAAATGCAATTAAATCTTACTTTTTGTCACTATGAGCTTAAATGTGCGTATAAATAAGCAAAGTAAACCGTTTCTTCCGACGCACTCGTGTAGTAATACGCATTTGTGAACATTATGATTCATTTGAGCCGGAGTAGTTACCGGTAAATAGAAAAGTTTGCTAGAAATAAGCCCATCATCCACACCCGGAACAACATACCTCGTACGTGATGCTGCTCAGCGTCCGAAAGCAATCTCTTTCACCGGCAGAAAAAAAAAAAAAAAAAAAATAATAATAATAAGAAAAAAAAAAAAAAACACTATCCAAACTATTTGTAGTTTTCTGCGATTTCCGCCTTGACTCTCTCGGGGTAAAGCGGTGTGAAGCGGATAATTCGCCGCTCAGATGATCTTCAGATGATCCATTGTGTCTCCGCTCCTGATACTTCAGTCAATTCGAACGAGCTGCGCCGTAATGAGCGACAAAGCGAGGCGTATTCAAATGACTTCCACAGAGCCGGGAAAACCGACCAATCGCTGCTCAGGGGCGGGTGCCTCTGGGGGGCAGCTCCGGCCAATCGCGGCGGAGGAGCGGAAAAATCGAACTCGCCGAGGGATCCGATTGGCTGGCGCGTCCCGCACGTCCCCCCCCCCCCCGTCTTCCTTTTCAACCGCAGACGGGAGGAGCGGCGAATGTTTTTGTTGGAAGTGCTGAAATGTGGAAGGTGTAAGGTTTCCTCCCGGAATGTGTATGTGTGCGGCTGTAAGTGAGTCTCGGTGTTTTGCTGATGAAAAAGGTCGCACACGTGAGATGCTTTGCTTTGCGTTTGTCTAGTTTTACGTTAGCGTAATGCTTTTAAACGTCAGAGAAAGTTGCGAGCGAGACAGCCCTGGAAACCCACATTTTCATTAGGACGTTGAACAAATTCACGTTCAAGTCATGCTATTGCACGTTTCAGCTCATACATAGTGGTGGAATGCTAAATTCGAGGTACTTTCGGCAACTTCATACTTATGTTAATACCTTTTACTTTAGTTACTCATCAGATTCCAATTTTTCAGCCCCTTCCTGTCCTGTGAACATCCAAAACATCTCCTAATGTGTTGATTTTGTTCAATTTCGAGCCCGTGAAAAGCTTTTTTTCTTTTGGATGGTTCTCACAGGACAGTGACTCTGCAGACATATGATGATCTCATGGAATACGACGCCTTGATTCACGGTCAAATAGTTCAAATGAGCATCAACATTAAACATCTACGTTAAAACATGTTCAAAATGCTTCACACGTGTTAATGTAGAGGTAATGTGAATCCAGAATCGTCATCATATAATAGTCAAACGCTGATGGGGACCATTTTACTTTAAGTACAGTTTTCTGATAATGCTTACATATTTTTACTTGAATAAGGTTTTGAATGCAGAACTCGTACTGGAGTATTTAGACAGAGCAATATTAGTACTTCTACTTAAGTAAAGGTTCTGAGTACTTGTTCCACCGCTGTGTACTGCAAAGCATCACCGCTCGTCCAGGGTTTTGTTGGCTTATTTTGTTGTGCCACTTTTTTATCGTGCACTGATTCTGTTGTTCTGTTATCGCGTGCATTTGTTTGTCGGTTTGTTTGTCAGCAGGATTATGTTAAAACAGCATCGAAACTTGGTGGAAGTGTAGAGCATGGGCCAAGGGCAGACCCTGAATCAGTTTTACCCATAAAACCCATAAACCCCACTTTTTCTAACAGATGAAATGGGGCGTTTGATTGAATTACAGGACTGCAGGGCCTTGGCAGAGGTATCTACCCAGTGCCCTTGTAGTTGCTGTTTTTCCCCCAAAATCTGTTTATTGAAATTTTTCAAGTAGAACAAATAGATATTATATCAGCAACAGCAAGACAGACGCTTCTCTAAAGCTTTTCTGCTGTCGGTCACAATAAAATGTTAACGTATTAAACTCTCAACCTAATCCTCTCTATCTTGACTTCGTTTTTGCTAGTTTTCTTTATTACTCAGTCTTCAAGCGAATCTGATCAGAAATCGCATTTAAATACTGTTACGCTTCAAAAGTCACCGTCAGCTTAAAGTTGAACTTTTCGTGTAACCAGGTCATTAGATTACATTTCCCCAGAATTAACAGCAACTTGACTGTTTGAACGTATGCTACAGTCAAAAAAAAAAAAGAGAGAGATATAAAAGATTTGTCACACTCGAAGCTTAGGAAGTTCATATTAAACCAACGGCATTGGATTCAAATGGAATTGGCAGTACCCAACCATAATGATTGCATTCATTAATCCCTCTAAAGTCTTCTTGGTGGTGTGTTCGTGTTCATGCTCAAACATCCCAGTTTCCCTCCTGTTTATAGCACCTTAAAGCACTTTTAACCCTGTGTTGAAGGCAGTAAAATTCAACTGCTCAACTGAAACAACAAGTCAGTGTGTTTACCAGACAGTTTCAGATAAATACCTGTTGATGTAAGACCTAGAGTTGCCGCTGATTACTAAACTCTAGCATTTCACCAGGCTTTGAGTAAATCCAGTTGGGTCCGGGACTTTCAACAGTAGTGTTTACGCAATTCAACACAACAGGCGGTTGAGGCAAAGTGGTAATTTACAGGTTTTTGCTTTTGTTTATATGAACAGCATTAATTGCCGGCTGTCACATCAAATTTTCACTGAAATTTGTTAATGCTGGCGAGTGAGAACAAGTCGAAGCTAAGAAAAGCAGGCTTACCTTGATAGTAGTGAATTTTTTACTGATGTGATTGGGTTTAAGGACCTACAAGATTGCAGAAATTGCTTAAACCATCACAAAAAGCATGTAATCCTTAAATTGTAGGGAAGGCGCAACATGTAACACTTTCAAGAATGTGTAGTAAATGCTGACCTACATTTATGCAACGTTTCAGTCCTTTGTGGGCCCGTGGCAGGGTTAAAACGAGCTCAGTGGCGATGAACTTTTTTTTTTTCTTTGTCAGAGTATAAAACACACCTCTTCTCCTTTTCTAAATGTTTGGAATATACTCCAAATATATATTCTACGTTCCCTCCAACAGTCTAATTTACCCAGAAATATGGTAATTAAAGCAAGGTGGGTGCACGCCATACACACCCCCTCAACTACCACTGCCGTCCACATCAGCCTGTCCTTTCCATTGCGCAAACATCAAATTACATAAACACCGTATTACTGTATGGCTGAGCCCAGGGGTTGTGGGCGACGCTCATTTTTCGATCACTGACGCCTCTTTATGTTCTGACACATCACAGTTCAGGCGAGAATAGCTGATCTCTGTGCCTTTCAGGCTCCAGGGTTTTCTCATTACAATAAGACGACTCCTACACCAGGCACCGGAGCGCAAAGCTTCCGGTTGCCTCGCTGTGGATCACAAATGCGTAGAAACAAAAGGACGCCCATGCAGACAAATCCCCTTTCCGATGGTACTTGACCGTGGCGTGGCTCAGCGAGGGCCCTCATAGGATTTGGCTTGTTGATTGGCTGCTTTTGACGCCCACGGCCACCAGAGTGAGGAAGACTTCCTGTTGGCGTATTAAAACAAAGAGGACAAGTAAACAAGGAAGTCACCATGATGTACGAATTACTTTTCTGATCCAAGATATTTCTTTTTTGGACGTGTCCAGCTTAGAGTTACTCAAGGAGTGTCTTTTTATTAAAGTTGGCTGATATACCTCCACATGTCGTTTCTCTGTTTACAGTATTGCATCTTAAAATAAAATTAAAGCTACAAGCAGCAAGGATGGGGCCCTCGCACCTTTGCACATGTCTGGAGTGTGAGGACTGTAGTCAAGTGGCATTATTGGAAACATGTTGATGTCTTCAGGCCTGGCCTCATTTTAGATGTTGTACAAATAATCTAAATATTACTTCCTGTGTGAACGGTACGACTGGAAATGACAAAAACGGCAAATATTGAGTATTCAGACTAAAACGGTGGACTTCCTGTGGGGATTAAGGTACAGCTCCAAGAGGCTTTTTTGTGCATCTGGACCTGATACACGTGCCTACAAAATTTGGTACGTCTAGGTCAAACCTCGCGCGGGGGCTTGATTTTTGAAATTTTCTCGGGGGGCGATATTGAGCCATTTCTGGCGAAACATTGAAATTCACAGCATCGCCACGGCAACACCGTTCAACAAAAAGTCACCATTTTGATAACTTTTTCATCGCAAAGGCCTTTACACGAACCTGACCAAATCTGTTGCTCGGGTTATTTCTGTAGGAGGAGTTTGTAAAGTAAAACGGCTGGAAATGGCAAAAACAGGGCAGAATTTGCATATTAAATCCAAAACAACGGATTTACTATTGGATTTAGGATGTGGCTCAAAGAGGCTTTTTAGTGTATCTGAACCAGGTACACGAGCATAACAAATTTGGTACGTTTAGGTCAAACCTCACGTGGGGGCTTAGACCCATAAAATTGAACATTCTTGACAATTCTGATGCAGGAACAAATATATTCAAGAAGTAATGAGTAAAAAACAACATTATTGCCTTTGTAACTTCCCACGGCGGCCCAGTATTTGCCACTTACTATATGCATTTTATAATCCCAGTTAACTGAAATAAAATGGCACACATGTATTGCTTTTTCACCTTTAAAGCCTTTCAAATGACCACATTGCTTACATGCAAAAAACACAACGCTTTGTTCAGGAGTACTGCATGCCCGGCAGTGTGTTTTGAATTTCACGGAAATGGTGACATGGGCTAAACAAGTGATGTCAGTGGCCACCACCACCACCACCAGCAGCAGCAGCAGGCCTGTGTGTAGAGTGAGTGTGGGTGGGATTACACAGTGACAGCTGGGTGAGATCATTACATTTCAGGGAAGAGGGGGAGGGATAAAATGGGGGAGAACCAGAGAAGACC
>JAPQRN010000005.1:34726950-34756842 GCA_037367275.1 Coranthus polyacanthus | reverse complement strand
ATCTATCTATCTATCTATCTATCTATCTATCTATCTATCTATCTATCTATCTATCTATCTATCTATCTATCTATCCCTGTCTGTTATCTGTAGCCTCTTTCCATGCATACTTCTGAATGTCTTTTTTTCTCTCTGTGGCCTTTTCTCTTTCTCTCTCTCTGTTCTTATGCAACCAGCTCATAAATAGAAAATGGATGTGTCACTCAATTACTGCATTTATTCTGGAAATGGACTAAAGGCTCGGGCCAAGGTTTGTACCAGAGCCCACACAGTGTTTTAAGCCTCCTTCCATTAACTTTATTTTTTGCTCCAGTAACAAAACACAGTGACTCATTCATCTCGGACGCACAGGTGGATCATGCTGTGTGCTTTTTCTTCTTTCTTTTTTTTATTTTTTTTTTTTATATAGCCCATCAAAAATCAATGGAACCGCATCAAACTCTCCCGAAAACTGGAACCTACACAGGTGTTGGCATTAAAAAAAAAAAAAAAAAAAATCTAGGATGGAAAGGTAAGGAAGGAAGGATAAGGAGGCAGTGAGAGGAAACAGAGATATACAGTAATGTCGCCCATTGTTTTTCCAGGAGAGAAACAGGTTTGGCTTTTTTCCATTCCTTTACATATTCAGTTATCCAAACAGCAAAGTGTTAGTGACATGTTAAGGAACAGGGACCTTTGAGGCTCATCCTTCCAGCTGTGTGTTGTGTTTGTGTTGTTTTAGCTGCTGCTGGATTTAAATTAGTCCCCATTCTACATTTCTTCCTGGTCGACTCTACACTGTTTGCTTTATCCTCAGCCAGGTGGTTCCTGTTCGCTTGTGTTTTACCAGTTTGAAGATCTGGACACTGCTCTCAGAGAGCCACGACCAACTCTCAGGTAAAATGCTTTCTGCTTGATATTTTTACCGCCCACCTATTTTTAGCAGTAGTACAAGATTCAACCCACAAACTGAAAGCATTTCAGTGGATAGTCATGGTGTTTTTGTGCTTTTGCAATCATCTTGCCAACATTTTCTTACCACAAATCCCCAGTGTGCCATCTTTAAATAAACCGTGTATGTGAAAGTGAAAACCCCAGCTAGTGCTTTATAATCATCCATTACAATGTAAAAAATGCAAACTGACACAAACAAAAGTTACTTGAGATTTCCAAATAAATATTACAGTGAAAAGTCTGGAAGTTGCTTTATAAAAAATTCAAACTATAAATGTTTTCATTTATAAACTATAAGTTAAGAAACATCGATTTATTTTATAAGTTTAAAAATGAGAAATACATGTTTAATTGAGTAAAAGTATTGATCATATTATGGAGATAAATAGCTGCCAAAACTATTCTATAACATATATACAGTACATACAAAACACCATTAATCGCAAATGTATCTATGGTACAAATATGCAACATATTTCTAATACATCATGCTTCACAAACAAATACAAGTCTAAAATGTATCCCACAGACCATAAAAAGTCATGTGACTTTTAGCACAATCTTTCCACTGAGTTTGTGCTGATGATTTTCTCACACGTCCTAATTTACCTTGTACAACAGCAGGTGGTGCTATGAGTCAGTTTAAACGCCCTGGAATTATGGCGAGCTCTGCCAAATAATGAACCACCTTTTTTAAGTTTATTTTCCAACATTGTGAGCATCAAATGACTTCACCCACGTTATATCTTGGGTTGTTTTAGCTCAATGTGAATTTCATACGTTTAACGCTCATCTTGGATCAAAAGTTCAACGATGCGTCCACTATCCTTCAGCATCTCACTTACAGCAATGTTCTATATACTTAGACTATATACTGCCATATACTTGAGAAAACCCATGGAATACAAAGCTTGGCAGCTATAAAATCAACTCTACTAATGAATGTGTCTCCATTGGACTCAATTGTGGTAATGAGTGGTGTTACTGAATTTCCTCAAATAATAAGTAGAAATGGTCGTAATTTGCTTGAAACCTCGTTTTGATCCACCCCCGCTTTTCCACAAGCGCAACACTTCCTTAAGCCATTTCAAAATAAAAGCCCTCTAGCGTTTCAGTAGATGGAATTTATACATTGCTTAACAGAGCTTTTATTGTGTGAATGTCTTCCTGTTGCGTTTGTAAGTTTCTACAAATTACAGTTTCGCTGGAAAAGTAAGACACACACACACACCTGCAGTGACTGAAACCAGACAATAACACTTCGGAAAATAGCCCGATTCTTGGAACGCATTCAATTAAACTTGTAGAAGTGAACGTTGTGTTTAACTGGCAGCACATTAGATGACACGTACCAGAAATTGATCCATTATTTGTTCGTGTCGTCCTGGCTCCCCCAGCTATTATTAGAGACCCAGCTTTTAGTTGACTCCCGGTTTTTATTTGAGGAAATACAGTAATTACTTTTAAATTGACTATTGACTCATGGCGCTACCTGCTATGAAGGGTGCTATTTGTGAACACAAACATGATGAAAAGATGGTGCCAAAAGTCACGTAACATTTTTGTTTTTGTAGGATATATTTTTTTGTACTTTCTAAGATATGTTGTCATTGTCTCTGAAGCAAGATTTATTAAAAAGCGTGTATTTGCTCGATAGGCATGCTTTGTATTTGCAAAACAAAATGCATTAATTTGCCAATCTTGTTTTGTATTTACAAACCAGATTGTATTCGTGAATTGTGGAACATTTGTAAAACATGCTTTGTTTGTTGGGTTTTGGTTGGAAATTAGCTCCATATAACAGTACATGGAAATGAAAAGTAAGTGATAATGTAAGGAATTTTTTAATTTGCCTTTACAGATTATTCATTGCAGTAGGTGACTGCGTCTGCCATCAGTTCATTCTCATATCAGACTGAATGCTACTACAATATCTGCAGCATGTTACAGGGCCAGTCATTATAACAGCCAATAGTATTATACAGCAAGTGTAAGAAACACTAATGTGAAATTGAGAAATGACAGCAGTATATGTGTATTCAGTCGTCTGCTGGTTTAGTCAGAGACTTTTCTAGTCCAAAAGACAAGACGGTAATCCTCACAGCGTGGGATCCAGGCTCATTAAAACACTCCAACCCCTGTTGTCATTAGAGGACCCGTCACCAGCTGAACTGTGACCCATTTTGGGTGTGACCCCTTCGTTTAAGAAACCAGACTGCGGTGTCTTTTATTCACCATCCTGGGAACTAAACCTAAACACAGCACTCCTTTGGTCTGTGAACCAAGCGAGTTTGATTTAGCAGCTGAATAAAAGCCCTTATGTGCTCTTTTAGCATTTTAATGGACCGAATTCTCTCAAGCTGCTGCTTAAAAGTGCATTTCTCTGTGTGCATGTGAAGAGGTTTGTAGGTTAAGGGTGGGAGGGGTCCAGGATACAGACCAGGGAGTGTGTCCTGCAGTTCGAACAATCACACCCAAACTTCCACTTTCCCTCAGTCAGAAAGTGGCTGTTTCCCTCCTTTAACCTTTTGTTCCTTTTTACTTCCTTTCTCTCTCTCATTTCCATCCAGATTTCACATGAATGTTTTCTCTCTCTGAACGTACTCTTCCTATTTTTTTTTTCTCTTTCTCCAAGTCATTCCATTGCAGTTCAGTTTAAGTGGCTGCTTTACTGACACGAGGAGTAGAAAGTTTATTGGCATTTTTTTAAGTGTAACCGAGTAGACTTTAAAAAAACCCCCTCATTCTATTTTCACATAAGCAGCTGAATTTTCCCCTGAAGTTACTGTGTGTTCTGTTTGATAATGAAGACATTGTTGCCCCCCTGTGGTGGTATGAAAAAGACACAGTGGCAGACACGAACTCCTGCTGGAGAGTGACGGGACGGGAGTTGTTGGGATGAAGTAGACTTGTCCCATTTCACATTCACAACATTTAAACACTGAAAAGCTCTTGATGTGCAAATTATATAGTTTTCTGTTTGATTTCAATTCATGACGCTTCTATTTTTTTTTCTAAATATATTTGAATGATGCTTTCCGTGGTCTAAAAAGAGCTGGTATGGAGCCTGTATCAAGGTTATAATAGTTTTGCATTTTTCATTTATTATTTTTATTTGGTTTTGACATTTTGTTTTCGATTTCAGTTTAGGTTTGGGGGATTTGTCAGTGGTGAGATTCAAAAACGTCAGAAAAAGTGTTGTGTGGTAAAAATATCAGGCTTATATGTGAAATTAATGGATAAAGATGAAAACTAGACATTTACTCCATAATTTTACTTTATCTTAATTAGTTTTGTAAACACATGATACAGTTTTCCGTTTGATTTTGTTTTTGTTTTTGTTTTTATTTTTATTTCAGTTAACAATTTTTTTTTTCCCACCTGTTTTGCATTATTTTGTTAGTTTTCGTTCACGTTATACCCTTGGTCTGTATCTCCAAAAGTCAGAAACGCACCCTGGCTTTGATTTACACCATCTTCATTCTTCTGCTTCTTTCTGCTGCAACACCTGCCCCTTGTGTTGAAGCTCGGTATTGCAGTCTACATCGGCCAGGTCTGCTGATGCAGCGGGGAGGGTCGGAGGGCGGAGCTCCACCTCATTATGCTTTGCTCACAGGCACAGGTACATTTTTTTAAGGCTGTAATCCAGCAGAACGTGTAGAGGCTGTCTGGAAGTTGCTGCAAAGGACATGTCGAGCCGGCACTGCACAGTTAAGACAATGGACTGCACAGTCAAGCAGCCAGATGCAAAGTAACTTAGACAAACTGAAGTCAAATGAAAGATGGGGAGTTTTGTGGCTGATTTGTTACTGTTCCTGCTGATTTCCACAGGACAAGTTTACGGAGGTAAGGTGCTGAAGAGCAGAGAAAATCACTCCTCCTAACTGTGAGATGCAGAAGGTAACCCCAACCCTGCAGACCATTATACTGTTGTTGTTAATGTTTAATTATACTGTATGTTGCATTGCATAATAGAATTTGTAAGGCTGTAAAAAGGTTTTCCTCATAGATGTACCTAAAAGTAGTGTAAAACGTGTGGAAATGTATTTAACTTAAGGTTGTTCTGAGGTACATTTTGAGTTGCGATAATTATTAATGTATTATAATAGTGATAAACTGATTATATTGATGATAATATTGAAGTTAAAGCAACTGATTAAGTAAAAAAAAGTGTCTGTGACAGTTGGCGGCTTATTTTTTTAATCCAGTCTAATATTGTCTATAGACATATGGCAATATATGAGATTATATTTTGGTTGGTTGATGTAGTGCATAAGAGACATGTGCACCTGATCTGATGTCACACTGTGAAATGACCTTCTGGATGCTTCACAATGACCAGGTTTATGAAGTGCAGCGTTCGTTAAAATAAACATCAACACATCACACATCAGTTAGTTGTGAGCAGCTGACAAAGCGGCCACATTTCGGTCAATCTTTGATTTTGAAAAATGGCACTAAAATATCAACACTTTCTTTATATTTTACAGACTGCTTTGCACTAATGCTGTTTTGTGATCTGCAGTATTTTCTCAGAAATGTCCCTGTCTCTAAAACTATCCTTACACCAGCCCATAAAAGACATGCATTAACGTTCGAGGTGTGTCTGTGACTGTAGGAAGATTACTAATAATCCAGTGTTCACTGGTACCATTGAGGCAGATTAGAAATAGATGGACAGACATGAGTTATACTGACAGCGGGCTTATAAGCTTTATGCAGTGTGGCATGCTGGGCCGGTGCTGCTGACTGAGTGCTTCTCACTGAGGCGTTTGCTTGTAGAATAACAAATAATAAAAGCCATGATGATATGTTCAAACCAGAGTTGCGACAGGATTACATTTTAATGAAACAATTGCATATTACTCTAGAGCTATGATGAGAAATGACACCAGTGAGAGTTTTTAATACCATTGTCACCCATCCCTTGCAGCACCCAAAAACACACACAGCCCCCGTGACCGAGTTTTTCTGTGTGTTACGGTTTCCACAAATGGATGCTGCTCTGCAGGTCAAATCAATTAAAGATCCGAACATTTAAAAGTGACCTGCTTCAAAATGCATTAGCTGTCATTAATTGAATTCAGATAGCAGGTATAAAGTGCACAGTAGACACCACATTGACAACTCACAAGTCGATGTAATTAAATGGAGCGTGTCTGTGCTGGGTAAAGGCATCAGATCACTAGATGAACATTTCTTTTTTGTGTGTGTGCCTTGGCAGCTATTTTTGTACATAGAATGTAAATAAATATAAGAGAAAGCATGTCTGAAAAAAATCAAATCTCTTGACTTGTCCTTCAGGTCTTGGTTTGACACAGTCTGGACATGATATGATATTAGAGTTTGTCAGACAAAAGTGTCATATCCAGCATTACTGTGAAATCGTAACCATGAGCCAATACTTTCATTTTGGACTGCATCTGATTATCTGTGTTTTCATGGTTTTGTTCAGCCCTGTAAAAGTTGCTCTGTTTTTAGTTTTGGGTCTTTCTATAACCGCCTTATCTGAGACAGTCTTATGTCTCGACTTTTCATCTGTCACCCTTTCACTTGTTGCAGTGTCGTTTTACGGTGATGGCTACATCCACCTGCGGACAGTTGAGGCGTCCGTTCAGACGGTTCTCCATGTACGATTTCGAACCTCAAGTCAAGCCGGGCTGCTGTTTCTGGCTGCAGGACGCAGGGATTTCTTGCTGCTGGAGCTAATCTCTGGACGCCTGCAGGTAAGCTATAATACACATAGGGATAGGTGCACGCTTCGAAGAGATATTTTAAATAGATGTCAAACAACTAGCTGACAAATACAATTTTATAGGATCAATTTGTGTTTTGAAAATACACATTTTTTCAAAATATTCTGCCAAGAATATTTTGTCCGAGAAAGTTCCTTTTCAATCTTACTAAGGTGCCTCACACTCTCCAAACACGTGAAACTATTTGAGCTCATATATATACTCTACTGGTATTTACTATCCTGAGGAGAGCCAGAGGCAAGACTGAATACATACATGTTGGTGTCAGATTGCTCGCAGAGAGAAAAAAAATAAACCCCCTGGCACTGAATTCATTTCAGAACAAGTTCCTTCATGACCAAGTTTAAAAGAAGACCAAAATAGTTTAATGAAAGCTCCGAGTACAAGGCAAGGAAGCTGCCAATGAAAGAGTTTGTGGAATAATCCTTTAATCTAGCATTCACAGGTCCTTTGATATTCCAAATCAAAAGTGCACACTCAAGATCTCACTACCAAGAAAAATGCTTGCTTTTTTGTGTATTCTTTCAGATAAAACTGTTGTCTTCAGTTTTATATACTGTTCACATCCTGAAAACATACTGGAGTTTAATGTACGGTTAACTGATCATAACATTTAAATTGTACTGCAGATGTCACTTCTTAATAGTTTTTGCAAAAAGAATTACAAGGTTATATTAATAGTTAAAAGGTTGAGGGAGCTCTATTTGCAGAAATGGAATTGGTAATCACTGTCATGTTTTCATTACCTTAGAATGAGTTTATTTATATCCACAGTACACGAGGAACAATAAGCACCTCCATGTTTCTACGGTAGCTGAGAATGGACAAATCAAACGCTCCATTTCAGTGGCCACCATAGGTTTTTCTATTTACTTTCAATAGGAGGAGGAGGCGAGGGATATTCATTTGTTTGCAATTTGCAACTTCACTGTTGGTTTGGGTGTTAACAGTATTTAAATGTTTAGTGTGTAATATTTAGTGGCATCTAGTGGTGAAGTTTCAGATTGCAACCCCACTCACCCTCCCCTATGGTGGCCGTAAACAAAACGTGAAAGGCCCTCATTAGAGCCAGTGTTTGGTTTGTTTTGGGGCATTTGTGTTAAACGGTTATTAACTCTACTCCACAATCAGACATAGTAGGTGATGGTAATGCACCTTAACACTGGATGCCACCGGAAATAAAAACGGAGAAGAAGTTAGTTGCGAGCTACTGTAAAAACATGGTGGCACAGCGTGGTGGACTTTGAACAGCGACCTGCGCCCATTGTAGATATTAACGTCTCGACAACAACGGTTCTTATTTTCATGTGATTATACACTAATGACAACATAATTATGAACAGTATATATTCCATTCCTGCAGTTAGATCGTCCTAAACCCCCTTAAAGCTTACACACTGGACCTTTTGAAAGCAGATACAATTCATATTTGTTTGTAAAATTGATATCTTTTGTCCCTCCATCCTTCGTATCACTTTTAATCCCTCCTTTCCTCACCCCCACGCTGCTTTCACGCCCCCACCCTTAACCTTTAGGTGCGTCTGGATTTGGGGTCTGGTGAGCGTTCACTGCGCTCAGAAAAGGGCATCCACCTTAGTGACCTGGCATGGCACTCTATGGAGCTGACCCACGACCGCCACAATGTCACCATTACTGTCGATCGCAACGCCCACACCAGCCTCCGTATGCCAGGACCAGATCTGGAGCTCAGCGTTGAGGATGGGCTCTTTGTCGGCGGGGCAGCTGGGTTCGACCACCCCTACGTCCACAGCAACTCCACTGGGTTTAGAGGCTGCATGGATGAAGTTGTGTTCAACGAGCATAACTTGCTGTCCAGCCTCAGGCCATACTCTGGTTACAAGAGTGTCCATGAAGTATCTCTGGGATGTAGCCCTCAGTTTTCAGCAACAGAAGAAGATCCTGTCAGTTTTTTCAGCTCTAAAGCCTTCATCTCACTCCCAGCGTGGGAAGTGCCACAAGAGGGGGTGTTTGAATGTGAACTGCACCCCTCTACAAGAGAAGCAGATGGCTTGGTTTTATTTAGCTCCGGGAGTCAGGGAGGATTTGTTGCTATAGAGATCAGAGATGGTTACCTGGTGGCCACAGTGGGAAATGGAGAGGGGAGTAAAACTGAGCTGCATTCTTTATCACACCTTCACAGCAACCCCACATGGTACCCCATCCAGTTGCACCTGCTACCCCACAGGGCCCAGCTGAAGGTGGGCGAGGAGATGGTGAGAGCCAACCTGAGTCTGGAGCTTCAGTCCATCCAACTTAAAGGGCCTCTCTTCCTGGGAGGGCTGGATGAACAAGCGAGGGGAGAGGCGAGGCGAGCGGGGCTGCTGTCTGCTCCACCTGAAGGGCAACTGGCCGGAGGAGGGGGCTCCTTTAAAGGATGTCTCAGAGAAATTAGGGTAAATGCTCAAAAAACAGGCATCCCTCATGCCACCGTCACCAAGGACATCTCTGTTGGCTGTGACACAGAGCAAACTACAGAGATGGTGACGGCCACTACCTGCCCTACAGATAGTTCAGAGATGGTTTTTACAACAGCTCAGCCATTTAGTAGCAACAGGAAGAACCTTAATTTTCTGATGCTGAGGAAACTGGAAGTAGCAGAGGGAGGTCGGGCACCGCTGGAGCCCAAACATATTAAGGTAAGATCTCTTGAATCTGGTTGAAATTGTAACGAAACTAACGAAATAACAAAAACTGGATGTGAAAAAACACTTTTGTTAGATTTTCACATGCCCGTGTGCTTACGTGTAGTTTGTGTTGACCGTTTGTTGTGTTGGGAGGTGACTCCATTTCTAAGCTAACGCTAGCTATTGTTGTACAGTTTTACAGTTGTAGAAAAGTGCAGAAGACAGGCACTGAAGAAGGATTTTTGCTGCTTAGATGTTAGCTTAGTATTGGAGTTAGCCAACGTCAACAAACGACACAAACTTCACATAAGTTCACAAGCATGGATGAATCTTCCATATTGAACCTTTAACTAAAATAAGAATAAAAACAAGGCTTTACAAAAAATGAACTGATACTATGTTAACTATTTAACAGAAACTAGACTGACTAAATTTATAGGGTAAATGTCTTTAGTTTTCATCTTTTTTTCGTTATTTGTTTCATACATAAACATAAAGTATTTCGGGTGGATATGAAATCTATCTTCTAATTTTGTACCAGTTTTACGGCAGCAGATTTTTTTCAAAGGGCAATCACACAAATCTAAACGTGCACTTGAAAAGGTTGCACAAGAAGGCTAAACCTTGACAAGGTAATGGACACAGTACTTTATCTGACCTTTTTGAATCTCGCCACTGACAAATACCACAGATTACAAAAAAGACTAATACTAACATGAAGCTAATGAAAACTAAAGCACTTTAGTGCACAAAAATTAAAAGTAACTAAACTAGAAAACCTGCTCTAAAAACTAAGTCAATTAGACTGAAATTGAAAACATAAAAATGAAAACTAATGAAAAATGTAACAGTTATAACCTTGTTTCTCATACATAAATGCAATGTATATATCTTTTTATATGTAGTTTTCTATGTTTCTTTTCTTGTACTCTAGGTGAACCTGGATTTTCGGAAGCTGGATATCCACCCATCCCAGTTGATGTTCCGCGTTGAGGCGCAGCCTGTCCACGGTCATCTCCGGCTGGACCTCGCTCCAAACTCTGATGGGTTGTTTAACGAGGGGCTTGAGAGGATTATAACATTAGGAGCGGAGGAGAAGGACCGGACTTTTAGTATGGTGGACCTGTGGCAGGGCCGGGTGATGTACGTTCACAGCGGGTCAGAGGACCAGAGTGACTTCTTCATGTTTTCAGTCTTCAGCAGCAATAAGAAGGAGCTTCCTGTGTTCCTGAAGGGCAGCCGTCTGCACCGGTTTGACATCAGCATCAGTCCTGTTAATGATGCGCCTGTGCTCAGTCTGCCAGAGGGAAACCTTTTCACTATGCTGGAGAACTCCAAACGACAGGTAGGTAAAGCAGAACACAAAAATAATATCTGTATATGGGTTGATTTAAAAAAAAATATTTAAAAAAAAATAAGAAAATAAAATTCAACGCAACCATAAATCCTCAGCTGACAACAGATGTGCTGAGAGTGTCAGACCCGGACAGCGGCCCTGAAGACTTGGTGTTCAGCTCCCTGGGAAACCTCAACACTGAGGCCGGATACCTTGAGCACCTGGATTACCCTGGGAGGTTGGTGCTGCAGCTCGTGAGGGTTTACCGTGTGTCACAAATCTTCTTATAACCAATCACGCAGGGCTAGAGGAGAACTGGCAATGTTTAACTAAGACAAAAAGGACAAAGGTCAAATAATCACCAATTTAGTAAAAATACACTATTCATATTATATCTTTGTTGAAGTAACTTTTCCAAATGTTAGATTAACAGAACACTCCACTACGCCTATCGTCTATGTATTTATTTTCTTCCAGGGCCATTAACTTGTTCTCATGGCACGATCTGGAGGAGGGTAAGATCTACTTTGTCCACAGTGGAGCACCGAACTCCAGACTTGGACTGAGGGTTAGCGATGGACAGAAGGTAAGTAGAACGAACCATAGAAAAGAAGGCAGGGTTATTATAGTAAATGGAAACTAAGAGTAGGAAGTAGTAGAAATGTGAAAGTAAAGTAAAA
Organism: Coranthus polyacanthus; assembly: GCA_037367275.1. Classification (NCBI taxonomy): domain Eukaryota; kingdom Metazoa; phylum Chordata; class Actinopteri; order Kurtiformes; family Apogonidae; genus Coranthus; species Coranthus polyacanthus. The sequence goes on along the minus strand of JAPQRN010000005.1, from coordinate 34,745,492 downwards.
AAACTGAAAAACTATATAAAAACTACACTGAACAATGCAATATGAACTAAATCAAATATTTTTGTAGAATATCTGCATAGACTGGAGTAATGATAAATGTCTGTTTTTGTCATTTCGTCTGGTCTCCTCTTTGACACCTCCTCTTGCCTCTGTCTCATATTCCCTTCTATTTCTTCCACTTCTTTCCTTCTCGTTTCCTTTCCCTCTATTTCCTCGTCTTCTGCCTCATTTCCTCTACTTTTGTGTCATCTCATCTCCTCATTTGCTCATTTTTTAAATTCTACTTCCCTTTTTTTGCAGGTGAGCAACACCGTGGTTTTGAGGATAATGGCTGTGCCACTTGAACACAAACTGATGAATAACACTGGATTGGAGGTGAGCCAAGGCAGGGCTGCAGTCATTTCAACTCATCACCTGGCAGTGCAACTTAATGTTGCCGACCCGGCAGTGGAAATCCGTTATGATGTTATTCAGTTGCCACAATATGGTGAGCTCCAGCGGCTGCACTCAAGCGGTGACTGGAAACCAATTGCTTCCTTCACTCAGAAACTTCTTGAAAAAGAACGTATCAGATACCTCAACACTTACCACGGCCTTCAGACTCAGAGCAACGTCACTGATCACTTTAAATGTAAAGTCAGCATCGGTTCGCTTCCTACAGACGAGGTTGTGTTCCCCATTGTGGTACATTGGATCCACTTCAAGGTTACACGAAGCAAGATGGAGCTCAATGGTGTCCAGAAGGCGTTTTTCACTTCTGACGACCTTCACGCAATTTCTAAGGGTGTCAAACTCAATGAAAGTGAGCTCTATTTCAGGCTCCTAACGCTACCTAAAAAAGGACAGCTTTTCCTCAGCAACGAAGTCCTACAAAGGAACTCAAGCTTCAGCCAGAAAAATATCACAGATGGCTTGGTAAAATACGAGCTCATCAATAAGGTGCAGGATGACACGAGAGACATATTCAGCTTTCAGTTGTTTTCACAACAGGCTAACTCGACAAGCTACGACTTCAGAATCAACATTAGAGCAGAGTCCAACGCTGTCACGGTGTTAAACAAAGGCCTTTCAGTCCTGGAAGGAGGAAGTAAAGTCATCACCAAAGATATCCTGTTCACTCACACAGCAAGTAACCGGGAGGTGGAGTACAGCATCACAGCAAGCCCCAGGCATGGACAGATAAGGAGGATCAACCTCTCCAACTCAACTTCCATTAATGACAACATTGTGACGTTCACAAATCAGGATATCATCGAGGAGAGGATTATCTATGTTCACGATGACAGTGAGACCAAGCAAGACTCTTTCACATTTCAGATCTTGGTTTACAAACCGCACAAACACACCAGCAAGAAGGAGGACAGGAACCCAGAGGAGCACATGTTTAATATTTCAGTGCAGCTCGTCAACGATCAGAGACCCGTCAGGGTGGTTGATAAAGTTTTCCACGTGGCTCGTGATGGTCAGAGGTTGGTGACTCTGAATGATCTTCGCTACCGGGACGACGACTCGGACTTTGAGGACAGCTGGTTGGTTTATACACGGAGGGGGATCCCCATGGGAGACCTGGTGCTCGCCAACGATACCAGTCACAAGCTGTACGAGTTCACACAGCGAGACCTCGAGCAGGTTAGCACGAAGTGTCTGTAAGATTATTCCTCAGAAAAAGGGACAGTGTGGAAAATGTACAGAAACGGAAAGCAGTTGTGCCTGAATTTACTTTGACTTGTTTTACATTGCAGACAGCGTGAAGACAAGCTATTTAATGTTTTGTCTGGTCAACTTGTCTGTGATGGACCACGAGACACATTTCTACTGTGATGGACCTGCAGGACTACAAAAATCAATGGAGCTTCTGGACACAGTGTTAACACAAGGCTTCTTTTTTGCATCTTACTTTTAACTGGCGTTTGTGGATGTAACCACTTAGGGTAGTACTTGACAAAAGTCTGCCAATCCATTTGAGGGCAAAGTGGTGATACTAGCCTTTGCTACTGAAGGACTAGGTCTTTCCCAGATGCTGCTTTTGTACTAGATCATGATTACAGTCACCTGCTGACATCAGCTGTTTCAAAACACATCATCGTTCAAAGTCTTTGCCTCATAACAGGTCCTAAAATTCCTCATCTCACCTTTTTTTTGGAACGCGCTGCAGGTCTGCAATGAAAAACAAATCCAAGTTCATTTTCGAGATCGCTGCTTTCTCTTTTCACGTGCATTTTTCATTCCGCCTAACTGTTTCTGATTCGTGGTAGGATATTTAGAATGACTTATTCAAAGATGAATGGAGCGGCTGTTTTGAGGATTCTTTGTCACGCTGTAAACAACCAAAAAAAGCCATTTTACACTGAGGTCTGAATTGCTTGTAGCCTGGCACAGTAGAAATGATAAAGCCTCTGAAATAAGCTGTGAAATGTTTTTAGTTTAGTAAGTAACTATTTGCCTTTGACACACTGATGCTCTCATCTCTTCCATCCTTGCAGAGAAAGGTCTTGTTTGTCCACAGAGGAGTGAGTTTTGGCCGTTTTGTGCTTTTCGTAACCGATGGGAAGCATTATGTTTCAGCACTGCTGGAGGTGATTATTATGTTTTGCATTTCATGGTTTTTCATCGGCAGGTTTATTTTAGTTGGTTTCTACCTGTGAAGTTAATACCTTCTTAGACAATGCTTGTATATTTACAGTATTCAGATTTTTCTTTGCTTAGTGAATTATTTAGCATAATATATATAATAATAATTTCCTAGAAGAAGAAAAAGTCCAATAGCAGTTCTTTAAATATTTCTTTAAAGGGGGTCAGGTGACTAGGTTTGCATTTGGGTTAGTGGAACTAGGAGCAGTATTAGACCCATGTTTCTTGAACACAGTATACGTTTTCTGACGCTGTTGTAAATGACTGATTTCCTTGTGTGACTGGTGCAGGTGATGGCTCAGGATCCTTACCTGCAGGTGGAAAACAACACAGGCCTCATGGTCCAGCGCGGCGGGATCACAGTCCTAACTTCTACCAACCTCAGCGTCTTCAGCAATCTCGACATCCGAGACCCACAGGAAGTGACATTCGAGGTCTTCATTCCACCTAAACACGGCGTCCTCTGCTTTAATGATAAAGACCTCGACACTATCACAGAAGCAGATGCGATTTCCATATTCACCCAGAGAGACTTGGTGGCGGGACGCCTGGCGTATCACCACGACGGCAGCCACGAGTTGTCGGATGTGTTCAATGTGACGGCAAGAGCGAGGGAAAAGAGCACAGAGAGGCGATCAGACACAGGGAGGAGAGAGGTACATCTGGACATAGGAGTGTCGGTAAAAGTCTACCTGGAGAGTCACCAGAGGCCGCCAACAGTTCTAAGTAATAGTCCAGTAGTGGTGGCAGAGGGACATAATGTCACCATAAGCAAGGAACATTTAGAGGTATCATCTGAATTTTCTTACTGAACGATTTTGAACACGTTAGATAAAAGAAATCAGTCTAAGACTACCTGGCAAAATGAAAATACTGTGTATATGTCAACACTTTTTTTCTACAGGTGGTCCATGAGGACAGTCAGCCGTCAGAAATCGTTTTTACAGTCCAAACTCCTCCCTCACTGGGTTTCCTTCAAATGATTTCTCATGACAAGAAGCGCAGAAAAAACAACGGAGACCAGCAGTACCAACACCTCTACCAGGTTCACTGAAGTTTACACCCTACAAAAGATATTAACACGTGTGTGGCATCAGGAACACAGGCCTGATAGTTGTAAAAGAGATGATGCTTTTGCTCTGACGTGTAGTTCAAATTTTAATGGCACGAATGAGAAAGAAAGAAAAAGAAAAGCTCGCCGTGATAATCATCTACACTGTCCACCGCAACTCTCTTAATTACAATTAGAAAGTTAGTTGTCTTTAAGTGTCAGCAATTTTAGGGTTTATTGTACTTTTTACTCCACTACATTTGTCTGTCAACTTCACTTTTCAGATTACAATTATCCATCCCCTTCCTGTCCAGTGAAAACCACGTATCTAAATATTTGTGGCAAATAGAAGGATGAAGTGTTCCCATACGTGTTGAGAAAATTCTCCTTCTTAAGCTAAATAAACTCTTTAAAACCATCTTGATTTAGCTGGAAAATGCATCGTGGCGAAGCTGAAAACAGGCCTGTTTTTCTGAGCATCTGAGAAGTTGGCTTTTTAGAGATACGTGGTTCTCACAGGACAGCGCCGCTACAAACATGATGATGTTATAGAACATGATGCATTGCTTTAGATTAAACTACCAACAGTTTATAAAGTAGTTCAAGTGAGCCCAACCTTCGACATGTACAGCAGTGAAAAGCAACATATTTATTACTGCAGCACTTATATGGATCCAAAAACAGGACTGTTCTACTGCACAGTCACAACTTTTACTTTATGCGCATTTGCTGATAATACTCACATACTTTTATTATGCAGAACTGTCAGAGTATTTTGACAGCGTGTTATTAGTTCTTTTTCACGCTTCCTCTGGGTTTGTCTGCTCGTTTCCTCTCTACAGGGTGTGACTGAGCCAACAACAACCTCCTTTAACCAAGAGGACCTCAACCAGGGATTGATTGCCTACCATCAACACGCTCCAGGACACACCAACGACTCAATTCTACTGGAGGCGACCAACGGGGTCACCAAGGTCGGACCTATCAGGCTGGAGATCGACATCATCCCTATCCTCCTCCCTCTGCAGGTACACATGTGTCTCTGAGCTTTGGTGTAAATGAGAAATACATCTCTCCACCATGACCGAATGACATGAGAGAAGCACCGGTCTGAACCAAGTAAACCACCGCCGAAGCCGTCAGGTAATATGTTTTCCTCTCCGTGGATTCCCTAGGTGTCTGACTTGATGCTTGACGAGGGCTCATCCCTGCCCCTGACCAGTGACATCATTAAAGTGGCCAATCATCACTTTTCCGGAATGAACTTCCTGTACCAGGTCATCGTTCCACCGCGACACGGACACTTGGAGCACAACAGGATCCCTGGGATGCCCATCACCGCCTTCACTCACACTGAGGTTGGACCGAGCGCATACACAAATAAACCGCAGGTTTACAGAGGAAAGTGCTGTTGCACTTGGAGTGAAGCATGTTTTGGATATTAAATTCAAACTCCAAAACTCTGCATAAACCTTTTTCCTTATGTGCATCTACTGGGAAGTGATCTCTATGTTGCACTTAATCATTCTTTAGGCCTCAAAAAAATGTAGTCATTCTAGCCTTGATACTCTTTACATTTTTGAGGATTATACTTAGAGGAGATGCTTAATTTTTGGGGGAAATTGCATTATCTTCCCGACTTTTCTTGAAATTAAACGAGGAATGCTATTCTTCTGTGCCGTGATGTTTTTTTTCTGTAGTCATTTTATCGCTGGAATGGATCTCGATGGTATTCTTTTTTCGCTCCAGGTGGAACGCGAGTACATCTCCTACATCCACGATGGCAGCGAGACATTGACAGACAACTTCACAATCGTGGCCAATCAGACGGAAATCAGGAAGCACAGTCTGCCCTGCACTGTTCACATCAATGTCACACCTGTAAATGACGAGACGCCTGTGGTTACGACCAACCAGGGACTGAAGGTGGGAAGTGAAAGTGTGCGGTCAGAGGATTTATTCAAAGAAAGTAGGCGTGATAGTTATTTACAGCTTAAACAGGGGATTCTCATTGTCAACGCACAACGTTTCACCAAAAGTGACTCGACTGAGTTTTAATTTTCTGTATCGTTGCAATAAATTCATTTAATCTTCTATATTCTAGGTGTTCCTCAGTTAACTTTTCGATCATCAGAAATCCTTATTTTCAATTTCTTTTCTTACTTTTTGAATGAAAGTCATTGTTGTAATTAGTTAATACATGGAATATTAAATGATGAAATAAATTGTTTTCAAAAGCTATAGCAAAGAAACACACAGCCATGCATGAGATAACATGAATGCAGGTCGTTTCTGACTGAATTGGAAGGCTCTGACGATGTTTAGACGACAACAAAGAATACGATTTTAACCATCCTTTCATGTTCTGTATTTTCTTTTCTTTCTGTCTTCTCTTTTCAGGTGTGGGTGGGTTCAGTGACGGAAATATCCACCGATGATCTTAGCGCAGAGGATTCAGACACACCGCCTGAAGGGCTGGAGTTCGTCGTCACGCCGCCCAGCAACGGCCACCTGGCTCTGAGGAGCGCCCCCTCCAGGCACATCCTGAACTTCACCCAGAACCACATCGAGACCGGACAGCTGGTGTTTGTGCACAGTGGTGAGTGCAGCGGACGACTCTGGAGTCAATAAACCAAAGCAACAACATGTTCTGTTAAACCGACGCTGACTCTTTCCCCGTGCAGGCGCTTTGACAGGTGGTTTTCACTTCCAAGTAAACGACGGTGTGAACTTCGCCCCTCGGCAGATTTTTAGCACCACTGCCCATTCCCTGGTCCTCACCCTGCAGAGAAACCATCCGCTGGAGGTATACCCAGGTATGACACCTGTGAAGAAACACTCTGGACTTCATCATATTCCTCTGCTCAGGTCTTCACATCAGTTTATTGGGTCATTACATACCTACCTCAAAAAAATACAAACAATCAGTCAAAAAATCCATAACATGAACTGGGGAATGTTCAGAATTCTGTGTGAGGTGACCTGGAATAAAACGGATGAACTTTTAGAAATAGGCCGACATCGTTACTGAGATTTCAGGTTAATTCATATACTTTTACTATTTTGAGTCGATTTTTGGCTGAGGATAAGTTGGGAAAAGTGTATTTTTTTCTGTGTGTTTTATTTTTAGCTGGATTCCTCGTGTAATAATACACCGATAAACCTAGAAAGTATCCATATTTAGTGCAGTTATGTAAGAGTGGCAGACACAGGCAGTACACAGACAGATTACACTACGTCCACACCCAGAGCGAGGCTGATAGTGCCACTTCATGCCACTTCATGAAAGTGTACAGTGCCTCTGAGCTAAAAACAAAAAAACATATCGCTAGTCTTTCTGCTCAACGTTGCACAAATAAAACTAAGTAGAGATGTATGTATGTAACATTCAGTGTTTTTCTGCTGTTGTCATCGCTTGTGGCTATAAAGATGTACAAATTGTTAAATATATATATATATATATATGTTGTATAACATGGTCAGACAAAAATGTATTCTCTAATGCTTAGTACTCACAAATGAGTGAATACATCTTTTTGTTTGGTTTGTATCATTTATTAGAAAAAGTAGGTCACACGCCCTCAAAAAGTGGGGCTTTTTTTTTCCACTTTTAGCATCATGGCTGCTCTGTTGTGACAAGATTAAATAGTCTACCATCCTGGCCTTTTCTGCAACATCACAATCTGTTACACGACATACTAAATTTAATAGATTATACGTTATGAATTAAACCGGTTTGCAAACAAGTGACACTGTGTGTTCTGAATTTACACTAATTGGCCTCAAGGAGGTGCTATAATGTGTCCTATCAAACATGAGCAATACATTGCATACTCCTATCTGTAGTTTTACCAAAAAATAAAAAGTGCTCTGCTCTGACATCTTTAAACATACCCCAAATCGTCTGAAGCCAGCATTGCAGTTGCGGCTCAGATGGAGAGATTATTCATTTTGAATGGCATGGGTACTAAATGCGAGTTCTTAAAATAGTTTTAAGTTCTGTGTTCCACATAAGTCACTAGCCCAACCATACATTTATTTAATAACCTATTTACTCACCCACTGTGTAGTTTTACTGGTGTTTTAGAAGTATAATCGTGTCTACAGCAGTAAAATCATTTATCGTTCCCACACTGCGGTATTGAAGCTGTGAACCCCTCCTCTCTCGCTGCGTCTTTGTTCCCATTAAAGGTTCCGTCACGGCAATCACGGAGGAGGAGCTTCAGGTTGTAACCAACGATGACAGCCACATCAGAAGAAACCACTCGCTGGTGTTCGCAGTCACTGCTCCCCCTAAGCTTGGTCGCCTGGTCCACCGTATGCCAGACAACTCCACACGAAACATCTCAACGTTCACTCAAAGCATGGTAGGGGTTTGTGCGTCTGTGTTTGTCCGTTGTCTACCCACTGTTGATGTTGTGTGTCAGAAAACATGATGAGATTGTAATTTGTCAGCACAAGCACCAAATCTTTCACCCACACTTTTGTTTTCCTGTTAAAAATGAGATGATTTCTATTGTAACGCGTTCGTCTCTTTCCGTCTCTCTGAGGTGAATGATGGAGTTATCCTCTATGATCAGAACAAGCCGGAGTCGGTCGGATGGTCGGCTGCAGACTTTTTCTCTTTCACTGTATCTTCACCTCCTGCTTTCCTTCCTCCACACACCTTCACCATCTTAGTCTCTTATCAGGCCAATGAACACCATGACCATCCATACAGGACCAGACTGCTGAACAATGCAGGTAATGTGTTAAAATCCAACAACTGAACCCGCATTTTCTTTTCAAGTAAAGATTATGTTTACCAACCGACCTCATTCTCAGTATTATTCTGTTTTATTTTTCATTCAAATCTTTATTATGTATTTTGTGATCGTAGTTTTAAATCGACCTATTGGTACAATTGTGTTAAGTTTTAATTTGTGTGTTCGCAAAGTGTGGGCAGCACTGAAACTAAAGGTAGTTTTACCAAATTTGGTGTTTGTACGCAAGACTAAGAGCATTAGCCAATCACTTGAATGTGTCATATAATAACCGTGGGACCAGTTTAATAAGGAAGTGACGTACGATGGCATGCTGTCATTTAGTCAAAGCCTGTCATGTCGTATTTTTAGAGAAGCCAACCCAACCTTTTCATACAGGATGCGATGATGAGTAGAATAAGTGTCACCAGTAATGAATCAAAGATGGTTAAAGACGATCACTTCTCTGTTTTCTACGCCTCATCAGACAACTTGATCATGAATAAAAGCTAGTTAATAAATATCTGAGATTTCTTTCTTTTTCTAATAATTATTCTAGCTTTTGAAAAAGTGGGCCACGCCTGATTTTCACGTCTGTCACTCAGGTGCTGTTGTGGCCGAGGGAGGCAGAGTTACGATCGACAGATCCAAACTCGATGCCTCGAATCTCTTGGGGAAATTACCTGAGCCCCAAAGGAAAGACCACCACATCATGTATCGTGTGATTTCTCTGCCTCACCACGGAGCTCTGTCTATACGGGGACATAACCTCACCAGGTGCTAGGCTCCTGTCTTTTTTCACTTTATCTAAAGCACGCTAAAAAGCTAAAAAAGGAACATGTAAAATACTTTCAATTCATCAAATCACATTATGTTTCAAGTATTTATTACCCAGTGTACTAGGTTAAAACTCCATGTCTTATTTATTTCTAATTAATTGTATTCAACTTCCAACTTTTCAACTATGAATGAAAGATAAATATTGGTTTCTTGTGTTTCTCCAGGGACCAACCAGATTTCTCCCAGGCCACCCTGAACAAGTTCGGCATCACGTACATCCACGATGACTCCGAGACGACGAGCGACAGCTTCACTTTCCGTGCCTGGGTGGCTCCTTTGGATTTCTCCACTTCTTCCTTGTCTACCTTCTCTGCCTACTCCTCGGACTCCTCTTCCCCTCGTTATTCAGCTTCATCATCCTCCCTGTCGTCGGTAGATCAGGTTTCTCATCGACACACTAAGGACAGCATGGCGGTGACGGAGATGTTCAACATCACAGTGACACCGGTCAACGATCAGCCGCCGCTCATCAGGAGCCGAGCCCCGAGTGTGAAGGTCGTGATTGGAGAGAGAGTTGTACTTGGACCAGATAATCTGCAGGTAGGCCAGTCTTAAAGCAGAAGAAAATGGAACACTGTAATCATTTTATTTGCCAAATGGCAACTTTCTTTAGTTTAGAACTCAAAATCATGATTGCAATCTACCCCACGGGGTCACGGAGCATGGAGTAGGCGTGCAGTTTCCTAGCTCCCGCTTCATCTTTCCATTTTTCTTTTTTAAACCCTACTTTCACTTTTACTAAGTAAAATAACTAAGTTATTTATTGACAACTAAGCCAACACTACAGCAGAAAATATGTCCAAATCAGGGAAGCGTGTATGTATTATCCTGTCGATTAACATTTTTCAGGTTGAGGACCATGACACCCCTCCAGAGGAGCTGCACTACCTTGTGATCAGTAAACCCAACAACGGCTATCTGACTCTGGGGGAAAGACCGGAGCCAGTGACCTCCTTCACCCAGTATGACGTCAACCACGGCCGGCTGCACTTCATACAGCAGGTGAAGAGTCTTTCTGCACAATGTAGACTATGCAGCTCTAAATCTGTTTTGCAAGTATCATCCCTAAAGGCCAAGTCGTACTGCATCAAAAGATTCTGATAACCCAGGTTTTACTTTCTGAAAAAGATAGATTTTAAATTCAGATTTTCATTGCTTTCTCCATTTGTCATCCAGTTGTGCCTCTTGTAGTCTCAGGTTATATTATACTTTTGTCATTGAAAAAATGTCTTTAACCATTGGTCCTCAGTTGGTGGACGTACCTTACCCTAGTTCTTTCAGTATTTTAACCAAATCTCACTTCCCACGTAATTACAAAGATAAAGTACCTTCCAGCTCTGTGGGGATGTTGTAACCTAGCACTTGTTGTAGCACTATGTAATTGTACAAAACACAGTTATTTTCTGGCATTTCTTAAACACTTGTGACTGATCCACACACTGCTTCCAGTATTTCAGATATCAGTTTAACGTCTTACTCTTCATCTTTAGCGTAATAAGAAGTGGACACATTTTTCCAGGAAGGTTTCCATTTATTTCAGGGTGGTGTGAAAATCCAAATTTGAAACTTATCTACAAAACCTTTGCCATTAGTTTGTGTTAATGTTTAAGAGCTTGGCTTGTCGGACCAGTGTTAAGCCTATTTTGCTGTTACATTTTTTTGTGCTCCCAAATCCCCCTCCTTTTTCCCTTCAATTAGGGTGAAGCATCAACCGGCGTTTTCTACTTCAACGTAACGGATGGTCATCACCGTCCACTCTACAAACTGTTTAGTTTGGAGGTGATTAAGCCGTCTGTCTCCATGGTGAACAACACGGGCCTGTCATTGGTTCAAGGCAGGACAGCTGTGGTCCTGTCAACCAACCAGCTGGCAGCACAAACCAACGGCCGCAGCCCCGCCAACATCACCTACACTGTCACCTCACACCCTCGTCACGGCCGCATCGCTATCAACGACCAGGAGGTCATAACGTTTTGCCACGAGGACCTACAGTTTGGTCGCGTTGTGTATCACATGACTGATCTCAGCGAATCAGAGGACCGCTTCCAAATCTCAGTGTCAGCCTCGTCGCCTGGTGTCGTCTATGGCAACGTCACTGCGCAGACTGTGAATGTAACCGTGCTGCCTCTGATCTACCTGAGGGAGCCGGTGAGGGTGCCCAGCGGGATCGCCGTCAAACTGGGGAAAGCCATGATCGATGCCTCAGAGCTGGCGAGAATCAGCAGAGTCGACCCGGTCTTTGAGGTTCTGTCTCCACCAAAACATGGAAAACTAGTCAAGGTAAACTGTTTGATTATAATCTCTTAATCTTCATAATATAATCTCTCTCTTCATTGTGAAATGAGCGTGTTTTACATTAATGTTGGTACATGATAAAAATGTAACCTCACATTATTCATCAGTAAACATTTAGTTGCTTTGATGTTTTGTCTGACTAACAAGCATCACACGGTAAAATAAATTAAGAATGACAATATCGTCTCTTTTGAATTAAAAAACTGCAGTTCCCACTAGAATGTATGATGTGCCAACTTTTTTCCACTGTTTTTTGGTCATAAATAACAGATACAACATTTATAAAGCACTTGATTTTGCTTTTATTTAGCTTTAGTCCTATTAATAAGAATATGAATAATAAGAATAGGAAGTAGCCACTGCTTCTTAGAAAGACACTGTTTATTTCAGTAATAATCAGATAATAATAGAAAATATGCTTGTCCGTTTTTGAAAAGCCTTAGAAACAACAGATATATAATCAATCAATATAATTATTTGTAATTGTATGGATACGCCGGTGTCTTTATTAAAGTGAATTAGTGATGAATAACTCGTACATGAATCATAAAATGCATCATTTGTTGTAAATGTGTTAAAACAAGCTGAATGCTACATTATATTTCAGAAAGCTATTTGCCTTAAACTGAAACATGTCAGCACAATGACTCAGCTGACAAATAAAACCATCTCTCTTCTGTGCTGTTTGCCTGTATGTATAGATGACCTCCGACCCTAACCGGGCATCTGAGGTCCTGAAGTCCTTCACGTTTCGAGATGTGGTCCAAGGCCGGGTTGCTATTGAGGAGACTCTCAGCGACAGCGACAACCAACCCCAGACTAACAAATCAGCGCTAACGACAGGACGAGGTCACGCCCCCGCTACCCCTCTCAATGACTCCTTCATCTTCCTGGTGAAGGCTGGAAACATCCCACCAGCAAAAGGTGAGCTTCACTTTACCATCTTACCCCACCACCAGATGCGTCATGGTCAGATCGGTTTAAATAAAGCAGACGGCGCGAGTCAAGAACACACCACAACCCGGCTGCCGACGCACAACAGGACTACTACCGGAGAAAGAGGAGGCGGACGAGGGGGATCCACGGCGCACGGCGGGGTCGGGGTTGATTTGCACCCCCACATTTTGTCTCATAAGCACCACAACAGGACGCAGCACAAGGCGAGGCCTCACAACCGCTGGGGGAACCACACACACCGCAGCGGGAGTCACGGAGGACGATCAGGAGGCGGCGGAGAAGCAGCGGGTCACACTCACAGCCAGCAACCCCAAACTCCTTCTATCCCAGTGAAACAAAGTCCACAAACCCCTCCTGACATACATCCTGTTCACTTCGAGATCCTCCCTCGCCCCGCCTCGGACCCTCTCCTCATTATCTTGCCGCTGTTGGCCTGTTTGCTCCTCATCATAATCCTCGTGGTTTTGATTTTGGTCTTCCGCCACCGCAAGGAGAAACAGGCCCAGTTGCGACTCATCCAGGAGCTTGCAGCCGTGGCTTTACCCACAGAAGGCAGCCCTTACATGGGCCGCTCAGAGCGCAGCGTCGCTATGCCCTCTGTGGTCGTCACCCCGCTTGGCACTGCGAGTTGCCCTACCTCCCCTAGAGTTCCCATGAGTCCCAGGAGGAGGAGTCTGGCCCCCGGGATGACATTCTGGGGTCCATTTGATGATGATGGGATTATTAGAGACAGAAACAGTGAAGAAAAAGATAATGTAACTCATAGTAACTCTCCTCAGGCTGTCGCTGCAGGAATAAAGACCCCTTTAAGGTCCCCCACTCCAACTCTTAAAGACCACCAGTACTGGGTTTGATGGATACAATTTGAAGAAAAACTGTGCCTTAGAGGTGTACTCTCGTGTGAAGGTTATAAATGGTGTACTCTGCAGGCACATTGTTGGTCATCTAAGGCACATGTGAGACGACCAAAATACGGACATTTTCACAGAAAAATCATGTTTTTGTAACAGGATCGAACGTTAAAATGGGATCGAACACATCCTTTCAGACTTAGGGTTATTATAATTAACAAAAAGTTAAAGTAAAACCAGCAGAAAAACATAATTAAATTAACTGGAATTAAAATTCAAATGAAAGGTTTCAAAAACACGGAAACTAAATCAAGAACTACGGCGCGACATGAACTACAGTGGAATAGAATTGCACATAAATTGCAGCTTTCTTTTCGCTTCCCACAGTGTTCACGATGTGCAGGAATAAAACGGCTGTGCACACTACGGGACGTTCAGAGTAAATCATATTGAAACTAGTCAATTCCATAAAACAAATAAAACTACATACGCAATTGTAAAACTAAACTAAAATCAAAAACCAAACTGAAAGACTAAATAAAAATAAAAAAAACTATAATAACTCTGCTCTGCAATTTCACTGAATTTTATATGAAACGACAACACGTTAACACACAAATAGAAATGCTAACATCTGTAAGACATTACGCAGCTTTGCAGGAGCCACGGGGTCTAATTAAAAATAAACAGAATCTATTTTTACAGCTTGGGCAGCTGTTATTCTCAGCTCTTTCAAAGTGTTATAGTTTTGTCAGTTTTTTTTTTTTTTTGCAAATTTTAATTGCATTAATGCGTTACGACCTCCAAAAAATATGTTTTTAAGCAGTTTGTGTCTAATCCCTTAAAGTACATGTTGTAACTTCTATAGTAGTGGTGAATGCAGAATTATATTTTTGTAACTGTTGCTGAACGAGGAAGTGAAACAGGTGAAACGTGGACCGTGGTTTGTGCGTTTGCGTCAGATTTGATGTGGCAGAATGTGGAGTTTATCTCAGATGCGAGTTAGTTTTGTAAATCTACACGCTCTCACCTAAAACAACCAAAACTGTACAGACTTGATGTGTATCAGACGGTAGATCATAGTGTGTGTTTGATTATGTGACTAAAAGTACTGTAAGGACCCACATCCATCGACGTAAACTGATTTTTAAAAGGTTTGCCCGTCACACGGATGCAGGTGTCTTTCCGTTATTTTCCTCGGTTTCATTTTATCGCAGTGAGCTGTCGTTAAACCGTTACTGTATGTGATAGCGCACACAGTATTAAGATCGCAGAGTGAAATGTTGTCACTTATGTCTGCATCTATTTGATGTACACTGTGAAAGATCTATTTTTAATAAAGACACTTGTTTAAGATTTGGTGTGCTCTTACATTCGGACTGAAACAGAGGGTCAGACTTCTTTTCCAGTGCTTCACCGTCCTGGTGATGAAAGCAACACGCGTCCATCCACTGACAATGGGAACTGCACATTTAAAAACCAAGTACTCGAACCTAAAAAAACTAAGACTGACTAATGTGTGACAATTACATAATCCACTTACAAGCTGTTATGTCATTTGGTAAAATAGGCCTTAGCTCAGATTAGACCATATATAAGAAAAAAAACCAATCTAAAAGAAAATGAGGCTTAATCATAGACAATTTATGTCAAACACTTTAAATAATATTTCCAGATGTGTAATAACTCGCCACAGCAAGTTTAAATTAGCCTGAACACATTTTATTTGTGGCGTTCAGGTGGTTTCTCAACCTTACCGTGTATATAAAGTAAAACTTTTCTGTCAAATATTCAGATTACCCCAAAAAAAAAAAAAAAAAAAAAATAGACTGCAAGCTGATAGAAGAGAAGAACGGCATCTCTAAATAATAAAGAGCCTGTGGCTGCAGTAACTCGACCTGCCGCCTGTGAACTCTGGTGTCAAGTATCAGGGACCGGACGGGGCCGCTGCATGCTGCTGCCTCAACAGAAAACACAAAAACATGTAGAAACAGGCATGTCTTAAAACATACCTTTGTACTGACTCACAAAACTGACTTTTCATCAGGTGATCGAGCAGGTATGTTGTGCTATGATTGTGATATTTTGATGATGTTGGTGTCCGTTGCCGACTGATTCTACAGCTTCATCAACATGTCAACACAGGAGGAATGTCAAGTATTTTGCACTGAGTTTACATTACTTTACCGCTGTTAGCACCAAAAATTAACTTGTACAATATCTGTAAATGTGGTCCATGGTATTTAATTTGCAGAAAAAACACTTGGAAACACAAAACAGAACAAGTGAAACTATAAGTTAGTCAGAGTATATTTAGTGAAAACAGTTAACAATAAAGCTGTGTGGACACCCATGACAAATACACTCTACTGACGTTCATTTATTTTCAGCAACATTGTCCTGTTGTGTTACATTAACAGCACTTTAATCCTAAATTATTGAAATGAGAACAACGAACAGGCTGGTGGTTCAGCCAGTATTCAAATCTGTTAAGTTAAATCCCAGGAAAGGAAGTGGAAGTCGTATCTAAAATTACAACATTTTAGCAGAAATACTCTACAAACTGAAACCACTTAATACATCATGGTAAAACATTTACTGACTATTGATTTTATGTTTGAATGGTGTTTCTCTGTGCGTCAGACTCACTAAAAAAGTACAGATTTGACTAAAAAAAAAAAGGTTTTCTTAACCAGGCGGTTGCAGGAATTTTGCAAACCACACAGTATGTTATCCCTCAACTGAAGTAAAAGTTAAGACTTTAAAGACGTTTGCTCAACAGCAACAAAATACTGTGATGAATTTGGGACAGTTCTGTGAGCTGCTCTTTGTTACTGATCGGTTTAACTCAGTAAGGAGTAACCACACTTCAACCCACTGGGCCTGCACGATATGAGGAAAGTCTACAAAGTGCGATAACATTGTTCACTATTGTGATAATGATATGACTTGTGATAATAAAGAAACTAACCTTGCAGTCGCCACCAAATCGACAGCAACTAATCTACGGGTAGCTGACGGGTGGCTGGGGCTTCGTCCGATCGGTCGGATTTTTTTGTCACTTATCGCAATCACAAGCAGTCATTTGCAATGTCTTCGTCGCGTATCGCGATGCCGGTGAAATTCGGCAGCGCTACAACCCTGCTACGCGTGAAACTTGAAATTTCTGACTTTTTACGTCTCCTAGTGGTAGATTGTCTCAATACTTTCTGAATAAAAAGCGCATATCTGCAGAAACGTACATGAACCTGCAGGGTCTGGGTTCCGAGCTTTCATGTCAAAGAAAGTTCACTGTGTTAAGCGTCTCTACAATGAATGTGACCCAGCTCAGATGTCGACCTCCAGAAAAGAACGAGGTGTGAAGCTGCGTCTCATAACAGATGACAGTCTGATCTCTGCTCTGTTTGTTATTAAATTTGTAATCTAAGAAAAAAATGGGACGGCGACTGCGTGACGGGGGTTAGCGATAACGAAAATCAAACTAACGGACTGATATTAAACCGACTTAAGTACATTCTGATACTCTTTTTTTATCACTTGTACACTGTCCTCTTCTATGAAAACAATACTGAGCAGGTCATTCAAGTAAAAGCTAAAAGAAGAACGGAAACATCCAGTTCAAACCTAAGATACCTAAGTTTCTGTTGGACTACATGTGTTTTGTTGCCAAACTGGCAGAAAGTTTCCATGAAGTGGTGACGAGTAAGACGAGGGAGCGGTCACGTGACCCTGACGCCAGGATCCAGCAGGCTGCCTCGTCAGATCCAGAGCAGCTGGTTTTAATATCTGAGATGCCTGGAGCGTCAGCAAATCCCTGGTGCTGGTACATTCATCAGAGCTGTACAGAAAGTCGGAGAAGTCGTCATTTTAAAGTCCAGTGACCTAAATTTGTTTTGCAACACTCGTACTGAGCCCGGGATCCATGACAAGACAAGTCTCCGAGGTTTTCACTCCTAAGGTTTTTCTGTTACTGGAAGAAGTTCCAATTAATCCTCGTCCCATTTCCTTTTAAGATCAATTCATCCCCCGTTTCCCTCTCTTTCTACTGATCATCATATCTCTGGAGCGCATCCTGCAGCTTGGCGGTAATCTTTTGGAAGAAGCTGATCTGCTGATTGAGGTGGTGCTGCATCTGGGAGCGGAAGTCCCGTACACGTGTGCGGTGAAAGTGCTGGATCTCCGCTAGCGTGGCGCAGGAAATGATGTTGCATCGGTCGTGAAGGTCCCCTTCCTGCTTCGGACAGTCTTTCACCTTGGTCAGAGCACCTGGAAGAAAACAGGAGGGAGACGAGAGGAAGTTCAGACGGCAGTGTTTTTTCACTTACCCAACACGCAGCTATGACTCAGAACTTCAACGTCAGTGTGACTAAAGTTTTGGGAAGGAAATTATACAGACAGGAGGAACTCAAACAGCATGTGCACATGTGATCGAATCTTTAACAAAGGGAGGAGAGGTTTGGTCTGTCTTTGTAGATTTAGGGTTATTATAGTCAATGAAAGCTACAACTGAAACGGGCAGTGAAAAAATAAAAATGAGCAAAACTAAATGGCAGAACTGCAGGTAAAACCACCTTTGTTTTCCCTCTTGATTTACACTGTGGTTGCTTTACTCACTCATTTCCTCTGTTAGACCGCATTAAGTGGGTCCAGAACGACCCAGATTGCTTCACCGAGCCCACGCCAAAAGGACGTCAATTTGCTGTCAAATCAACTCAAAAGGTGATGCTTACACCAGGGTTATTATAGTAAAAAAAACTAACAAAATAAAGAAAAATAGGCGTGAAAAATACATTTCCCTTATAGGTTCTCTTTGTTTGTGTTGGAGTCTGTTCTGGGCTGCAAGCTGGTCATTTGTTGACGTTAACTCCAATTCTAAGCTAACGTGATAACAGCCTGTGCACTGACTTCTACGTAGACGACTCTCGTGTTTTTTCCGCAAAAATCCTTATGTTCACCAGTGAGTTCTTCTTCAGTGCATCTCAAAGCGTCCGACGCTAGCCCCTCTTAGCTTAGAAATGGAGTCAGCTAACGTCAACAGACAAGCAGCTCCCAGCACAACAACACAAACTTCAGCATACGAACACACACAAATCTTACACAGTCAGTCAGTCAGTCATTATCTGTAACCGCTTAATCCTCCTCTGGAGGGTCGCGGGGGGGCTGGAGCCGATCCCA
>JAPQRN010000005.1:34715722-34726850 GCA_037367275.1 Coranthus polyacanthus | reverse complement strand
AGAGTTCATCCTCTTTTTCTTCTCTACCATTACGCACAGGCTCGGAGAGTAGAGGAGAATGAGCCCTTCGCCTGGGGAAGAACGCTCAGGAGACTTTTTTTTTTTTGAATGGAGAGGCGCACCCCTTTTATTCTTCGTTTCCCACACCCCTCTGCAAGGATTTTATAACCCTTTGCCCCTCCTTGCAGTCATGACAGAACAGCTCTGGGACTTCTGTTCAGCTGCACGGGTCTTTACGCACCATGTTAAACTCACTACGCAGGTTATTTAAAGAGAAATCCACTGTTGGACCTTCAAGAAACCAAACGCCCAAATTGTCAATCCTTTTTAAAGTTGATTTTTATTTGACATTGTAGTTTAGAGACAAAAAGTCGCAGGTCTCTGCAGCACGACAATATTAAAAAACAAATCTTATTTTTTGAAGACAGCTGTACACTTCACTAATTTTTACCCCTATAGGGCAAATTAAATGTTTGAGTTTTAAACGGATTCAATTGCTTTAGTTGTCATGGTTCTGATATTTTGTTCTGTTATGGAGGAGACAACGTTGGTATGGTTTTATTTTTTTATGGTAAACTCCCATCTTATTTATGTAATCTTTTATTACCTACCAGCAGCTGTTACAGCTCTTGCTCCTCTAAATGGAGTCTCTAGAAGGTTCCAAGTATTTATACTGAACTTGGTAGAACAGCATTTTATCTCCTTGAGTGAATTAAAAAAAAGCTGTGTAACTGAAGAGTGTAATTGCTATTCTTAAACTAGATTTTGTCTTTCCTACCTTTCCTCACACTCAGTCATTGCCAGATTGTTCTTCATGTCATGTGAGACTTTCCAGCACTCTTCTACCTGATCTCCTCTTCGCTTGTTTCTCTGCTCTCTCCACCGTCATCTATCTTCACCCTCCTCGCCTGTCCGAAGCCAGCGGCTGTGTGAGAGAACCCACCCACCTCTCCGTTTCGCCGGCTGGTCCACACCGGTCGGCATTACAGACCCAGCCTGAAACATCTTATACTCCCGTGTGTGTGTTTGATTAACCGTTTAATAAATTCATATCCTGTGCATCCCTGGTCCAGTACTGCTGCCTTTGGGTTTCCACCAGTACCATTAAAAACTTTTATTGCATGTCCTTCTCTTATCACCACTGTTTCCAAAGGTTTTGCTGTTCGCTCAATTCAATGCTCTTTTTGATGTTTTATTGTTTCTTTACTGTTTTATGTATCAAAGTCATTGTTCTTATCGCACTGCTTTCGGTGTTTTCTCGGTTATGTCGCAAATGAGGCCTTTACCTCAATATACTCAGAGATTAAGTGAAGCAGAGAAGACTGTTTTTCTAACGTTAAGTTCATAATGTGCACTAAAAAGCCATTAATGTCAGAAGCTCTGTATATGCATTATGTGTGTTGTATGTAGCCATCAGATAAAATAAATATTTAACCAAATTATTCAATTGATTCAAACTGTTCCATTTTCGGAGCCTTTAGCCGTTTCAAATTTCTGTTGTGTAAATGTTATTTCCAAACCCTTTGTACAATAACAAGTAAAAACTAAGATTTAACTTACTTTAAATTTTACACTTGTAGAACTTAAAACTTGATTTGAATTCGGCCCAAAAACGATAACATTTTTAAAGTGTAGCCCAAAATACCAACCTGAAAAATCTTTGTTCTCTACTTCAATGATTAAGAGAGATACTGGTACAGAAGCACAAGGTTTTTCAACCACACCTGGTCTCCTCTAAATAAAAGGATCTTAGTAAATACATCCAATATTTGCAGACTTTACCTTTTTAAAATATCGTCTAAATGTGTTTTTTGGTTGTGAGACACCAGTTCAATGACTGATCTTGATACTTTTTATTCATATTTGTTATTTGTAGTTTAATTTTGCTGTGATTTCTTTTCGTGCCCCTAGTGTTTGAACCAGTTGGTGATATCTAAATATGTACAACATTCAACCAATAAAGAATTTGACAGGACAGAAACAACAAATCTCTGTAGCAATGAGTAAGAACAGGTTGTGACAACGTGCATTTCAAAAGGGACTATTAACAGTGTGTACAGTAAACATTATTTCACTTCCTTGCTATAAGATATGATTTATCAGTCAGTTTGGCATTTTTAGCTGAATATTTGATATCTGGTTCCCTCCCTTCCCATAGCCGTCCCCTATCGGTCCCTCCTCCCTCAGTGAAACTGGTCGTGCAAGACCAACAATAGTCGGGCCCCCTGTTGTTGTTTCTTCCAGGTCCCATGAGGTCACACAGAAAAGGAAGTGGCCCCTAATTGGCCTGCTCTCTAACCCGTCGTGTTTCATGCTGGCCCGGTGGGAAATGTTTTTTTCCGATGTGGCAAGGAGCCAGTATCCTTCCCGACACGCTGATGTGTTTGATAACCATGGGATTTTTCTGACTTTCCTCCAACATGTTGATGCAAGAAAACAGCTGCAGGTGTAGCTCCAGTGAAGACCAGTTTATATCAAGAGAAATATGTAATACACTCTCTTCTTATGCATGAACAATTGAAAACTCACAGGCATACTTTCACTCTTAATGTGCACGTACAGTTATACTGTATGTGTGTAACACACAGTATGTGATTAAACACATATTCATTAGATCCAAGCAGCAAATGAAGCTGATGTGGCTCCAAGCCACTGGCACAGTTATGTTGACGACATGTGGGTGAAGATCAAGAGGCACGAAATAGCCTCCCTCACAGATCACATCAATTCAGTGGACCAAAACATAAAGTTAACTATGGAGATGAATGAGAACAATCTTCCATTCTTAGACAGTGCCATAAAAATGAGAGAGGGGGAAACATCAAAGTGGAGGTGTACCAGGAGCCCACTCATACAGACCAATATCTCATGTTTGACTGTCACCACCCTTTGGAAAAGAAATGAAGGGATGCTACACACTTTACAATATCGGGTCTAAGTCTGTACCCACAGAACACAGAGAGAAGGAACACACATTCAACAAGCATTGAAACAGTGTGGATATCCAGATTTAAATTTTTTTTAAATTTAGTGCTGAATGACAGTGACATGACAAGACATACTGGTGAGCATACAAACATAACATTTAAAAATCACAAACAAAAGACGGAGGACAAGGGGGAAGATGGAGAATAGTGAAGAAATAAAAATAAAAAACAACATAAAAAAAAGAAAAAGAAAAGATAAAATAAATAATTAAATTGATTAATAGATAATTCAGTTGTCTTATGAAATAATTAGAGGATGCTATTGAATTGTTATGTATTATGTAATAAGGGACAAAATGTCAAAATTATAGAAGATTAAATAATGTATAATATGTAACTATGTAGTAATAATGATAATAATAATAATAATAATAATCATCAGCATCAAGGACTCCATGTCACACTTGGAGAGAAAACACTTTAATAATGGGCTTTTATTAAAACACAAAACAAAACACTAAAAGAAACCTGGATAATCAAAGAAAATGTACCGTAAACCCCGGAGAAAACATGTGGTCATTCCATATGTAGCTGGAGTTTCCCTGCATATTTTAAACCAGTGAACACACTAAGACAGTGTCTGGTTCATCCAAAGGACTGCATCCCAAAACATGGAAAAAGCAATGTCGTTTACGCAGTCAAGAGTAGTGATTAGTGTAAAGAACTCTACATAGGAGAGACCAAACAACCTCTCAACCGACGCATGACCAAACTCCTTAGGACAAGAGTCTGCAGTCTACATACATTTACAAAAAAAGAATCTCAGCTTTCAGGATCATGAGGCATTGGACGACAGGTGGTTTGAAAGAGGTGTCATCTATATTAAAGTGGAGCAACCCTCACTAAACAGAGTTTGAGACATCACCTGTCCCCAGCCTACAATGCTGTATTAAAAACTGCCTTATGTGCCTTATGGATGAACCATCTTGTTCCACCTCACAACGGGGAGGGGCACCACCATGAGCTGGTCTTTTGCTGATTTTCTGAAAATGTGATTACAATTTGCGATACATTTGAATGGAAAGTCACTCACTGTTACCTACTGTGGCTACCTTTCTCTTTTTAGCAGTGACACAAAATGGTTTCAAATGAATGAATGATGTGGGAGATAACCCTGCACCAGTAAAAGCTCCAAAGCTCGTGGTGAGGTAATATGACCCTGAGTATTATATCATTACATCTAACAGTGGCATACCATATATTTACAACCTGTTTTTTTTCTCCCTTTTTTAAAAAATCTCTTTTCCCCCTCTTTCTTTTGAGAAAAGTTCTTCAAATTTGTTAACAATCAGAAGTGAACCTTAAGTTATCAAGCTATCAAGTACCGAGGAGAGAAGTCGAGAAGAGGAGTTGAGGAGATACAAATTGAGAAATGAGAAGATGTGCATATACTCATTACCGTATGTACTCAATATTCCACTTTTGCGTTAGCCTTCTTCAAAAACAGTTAGATCACATTTTTCTGTACATGATACATGGATGTTGAAGGAAAAAGAAATCTCATTTGCTATTAGTGCAATGTAGCCATGCAGTAGTTTTAGTTTGGAGATATTTGTGTCTGTGGTTTCTAAGTTTACCTCAGAGATAATCATTTCATTGACTGAAATGGGGAAATGGTGAAATCCAAAACTAGATGAAGAGGATCTACCTTCTTACAGTTCTCTTAAGACTAGTCATTACAATGTAGTCTATACTGAGCCTCAATCGAATTGCTGCAAACATCTGTTAGTCAGTTTGTGTTATTGTGTAACTTTGGCATTTTGACACATTTGTTTGGATCATAGACTAATATAAGAAGAAGAACATGACACCGGCCATTAGTTATTGGACTGTCTAAAATCTTATTAATGGAACAATAATTTAGATGGACCAGAAGAACGCTTATTAGAGGGTCCAAATAAAACACGAGACCAGAATGACTCCTGGAAAAAAAAACTGACTGAGAAATTCAATGTAAGACTATGGGAGCAGCATCTAGTGGCCATCAGCAGCTTTTTAATTTTAACAGACTTGTGCATTGGCTTCACTTTGGGGCTGAGGTCCTTGGCACTTGGTTTGGATCCAAACAAAGGAGCTAAAAGATCGAGTCAATAATAGACCAGCAACTCCCCTGATCTGCAAGGTAAAACTACTGTTTTTGTCAAAGGAGTCTGGTGGTGATATAACTTGTTCAGCTCAGTTTTAGCAATATATCAACACCATTTGTAATGCTGTAACAGACATATTGCATCATGAAGATGCCTGTGTTTGTATACCGAGAGGCAATGAAAACACAACACTCTCGTTTTGTGTTCATGAAGTATGTAATTATTTTTTGTGAATACATGAATGAAACTGACCCTTCAGACAGGATGTCATGCTCCAGTCGTCATCATGAGGATTACTCAGGACAGTAGGGCCTAGTTTCTGTTCTTTTGAGTATAGTGTACAGACTGAGCATAACAGTAAAGACAATGTCTTAAATGAAGGAGTGGTTATTGTCTCTATATAAAGGCAAGAAAAAAATATAAACATCACATGAAATGGAATCCTGCAGTGGACCATCACTGCACTTATCGACTGCCAACGGGAACTTAGAGGTCGGAGTGGGTGCTCGTGAAGTTGCCACTGTTTGGGCTGTAATGGTCATGAGGTTGTGTCAATGACACGACCAACTGGGCTCTATGATCAGCTTCGTCCTGGGTGCATGAAAATTGGTCTGGATATTAGATGAGGAAGAAACAGTGTTGCATTTTCATTGCCTCTCAGTGTATATTTTTACTTCTTTAAACAAGACAGGATGGCTCGGTGCTAGCTCGTTAGCATGCTAACTGCTGTAGATATCTCTGCAACACAATACATTGACATTTTTGAAATAACATCAAAACTGTTATTAAACTGTTATTAAACCCTATTTCTGATATTGTCTGTCTAGTCCAAGGAATTTCTGAGTTGCTGAGAGAAATCCTAGAGTTGGAACTGTGCCCAGTCTCCCCTCGTACTTGAAAGCTCAGAAAGACACACAGCATTCAGAGGTGGGGTCCACAGATAAGAAAGTATGCATTTTAGTTTTCTCACTGGAATTGTTGGCAGCTAGACAATCATCTGTTGCAGTTATGCAGCACTTCACAACCAGTTTATTAGCAACATTTTGCATGGTACAGAATTAAAAACAGCTGACTCTGACTCAACACTGATGATGGGTTTCTCGCTAATGATTTTGTTTTTCTTTCAAAAACATGTTGGGAGTTGATCTGACTTTGTTTCTCACCAAAAGCTCATTCTTTGTTTAACTCCACTTGGCAGGGATCTGGCTCTTTGATTGGTTTGTGACCGGCAGGTGACCTGAGAACAACCCTCTCTGGTTGGCTGTCGTAAATATTTAAAAGAATGTTAAGAGGAAGGGGCTGCTATGTTCTCCATTTAATACACACACACACACGTTTGGGAATGTTTATAGACCTGAGGATGGATAACTGCACTGCTTCTTAGGGAGTAAACACACAGAAATACATTACACATTCTAGTATGCACTCTTTCATACGGACACTCACACACACACACACACACACACACACACACACACACACACACACACACACACACACACACACACACACACACACTAAACATTTTACAGTTTGCTAGAAACTAACTGATGTAGTTTTATCATACTGTACATTAATGCCATGTCCACACTAATATGGATTTTTAAACAAGCATTTTTCTCTACATTTGGTCCTCTCATCCACACATAAACTGTGCTTTACATCACTAACATCACTAAAACAAAGATTTTTTGGTGTTCAGCTGAGTTCAGCAGGCATCACATTCACATGTCTGTAGTTGTTTTGTGCAATGAACAACAGACATGTGAATGTGACGCCTGAAACAATAACAATGCAACAACAAAATATAGGTTTCTTTAGATTTGGTTAATCTTTGCAGTTAGAAAGGGATCGTTTGTACTTGTACAGGGACCATTTTACTGCACAAATGACTAGACTAAGGGTGTTTCTCAAAGTCAAGGGTTAGGGTTAAGGATTCTTCCAAGGATTCATTTACATAAATCTACATCA
This sequence comes from Coranthus polyacanthus, assembly GCA_037367275.1. Classification (NCBI taxonomy): domain Eukaryota; kingdom Metazoa; phylum Chordata; class Actinopteri; order Kurtiformes; family Apogonidae; genus Coranthus; species Coranthus polyacanthus. The sequence goes on along the minus strand of JAPQRN010000005.1, from coordinate 34,719,805 downwards.
TCAGGTTTCACCGGAGGACTGTTCTAATGTCCAAGATCCTTCCAAAGACTGACTCCTTCCTTTGGAGAAATTTCAAGGATGTATCTGTGGATCCTTGGTGCTGTTTAAGCTCCCACAATCCCCTGTGTGAGTGTCTTTAAAAATGCAGCTATGTGAAAAGAGTGACCACTACCACAAATAAAACCAAAAAAGTAAAATAAAGAGCCGGTTCTGTATGTATTTAAATATAATTAGGTGATCTCAATAGGCAAGAGGAGGCACGTTTATTTACATTATATAATGCAATTCAATGTGCTTATACATAAATAAACAAAACATCCAGAAAGTCAAGAAAATAAAATAAAAAAGATAGACAAACTGAGAAAAGAAAGCACAGAATACATAAAATCATAATAGAAGAGTGTAATATTATTAAAGAATCATTAAAATGATTAAAAGAAGATCCAGTACTCTAGAATCAAATAACAGTAAGTCATTCATTCATTTTCCATAATCAGCTGACATCGAGCGAAGGCGGGGTACACCCTGGACATGTCGCCAGTTCATCACATGACATGTAGGGGATGAACAACCATTCACTCTCACTGGCAATTTAGAGTGACCAATTAACCTGTTTAAACTGTTGAGGCGCATGTTTTTGGACTGTGGGAGGAAGCCGGAGAGAACCCAAGCAGACACTGGGAGAACATGCAGACTCCAGAGGGGCCCCAGCTGTGAGGCGACAGTGCTAACCACTGCACCACTGTGCCATGTCATACAGTGCAATAAGAATGAAGAGTTAAATCATAGGCATATTAACAAAGAAATATTTACATTTGAGGTGAAGCTTGGTTTGTTCCATGTTGCAGCACAACAGATAAATTCTGTTCCATCTTTACTATTGCCCTTGTAAGTGTGTTTATTATTTTTCTACTTAATACTAGTCATGTGTGTCAATGCGTTACTGAACCACTGAACTTTTCTGCGTTCTCATGAGACTGTTCCATTCATAGGTGTATTGATCGGTAGGAAGGACTCTTGCCTTGTCTATGAAGGAAGTGACTTGGATGGAAGTGACGACCAAGAAAGGATTCTTGACTTTGAGAAACAGTCTATGTCTGACTTAAGTCAAGTCATGTGACTTAAGTCCCCCACCTTTTTTATTTTGTTTGTAAATGATGAGCCCAGAATAGGACAAGATTTGCTTCCATCTACAAGCCTCCTTGGCAAATGAGTCAAAAAATTAACTTCAGACACTGAGGGTTAGGCCATATATTCCTCTGTATATGGCTCTCTGACTTGGACTACCAAAACTAGTTTGGCTAGAGGCCCATCAAACATTTGTGTCCAGGGGTCTGTGACATGATGATTCAGTCCTGTTCCCTATAATGTCAATGGCAGAACTTGCCCCAGGGTAGAGCTAAAACATGGGGAAGGTACACTGAGTATTCTAAAGGAAACACCCATAGAAATGTCATTCTGGTCTGCTAACTCAGATGTAAGTTCTCTGCATTTTAAGGGACATTCAGCTGGTTTTTGATATAACTGGCAAGTTCAAACTCATCAAAAATCTAACAAGCTTTTGCTAGTCTGACATAACCTGTTCTGGGAACTTCTCATTTACTAATTGTTCAGAGGTGAAGGAAGTTCTCAGATCTTTTAGTGGAGGGAAAGTAGCAGTAGCACAGTGTAAAAGTACAGTGGTACAAGTAAAAGCATTCAAGACATTTTCAAACCCTGACTTAAGTAAAACTAAAAAAGTATTAACATCAAAATCTATTTAAAGTGCCAAAAGTGCACGTCTAGGACCAGAACCAGAAGACAGACAGGCAGAAGAACACAAAAGTAGAGATGTGACGTTCCGTATCGAGGCTTCGAAGCGTGTGCCGAGTAGGAGAGGGGGCGTTTCTGCGATGCATGTATCAAGGCATGCTTCATTTAGGGGAGGAGCTGAAAATTATGACGTCTGAAGCCTCGCTGCCCGGCTGTACCACATGAGTGATTCAGGAAGTGGTTCGGATTTTGCTGCGAGTTTTGACAGGGATATAAACCACAGGCTCCATTCAAAATGTGGGTGTTTGATGGAGAGTTGCGGTTAGTGAGAGTTTGGATATAGTTAGAGATATTTTGGAGAGAGGTAGAGATAATTTGGAGAGAGTTTGGAGATTTAGGAGAGTGAGGAGAGAGAGTCAGGAGAGAATGGAGCCAGTGAAGAAGAGGAGGATGTCCCCTGTGTGGAAACATTTTGAGCTCATTTCTCCCAACAAGGTATGTACAGTAATATTTCTACAGAATATTTTTTTTCATAATTAATATTGATGAGCAATGCAATTTATCTTCAGCTGTCTTTACTTTTGTACAAGGTGAAGTGTTTTCTATGTGCCAGTGAGCTGGGATATAACAACAACACTTGATCCATGCTTAGGCACTACAGAGCTTTGCATGATAATAAGGACAACACCAAATGTGGACCAAGACCAGGTGAGCCATCAAAAATCCCATGATAATATAGCATGCAGTAATGTGACTAAATGATATAACAATATTGTACAACTGTAATAAGTTAATGTGTGCGATATTTATATTTGTGCTTTGTTTTTATTTTAAAAATCTCGAATAGATGAAGACCTGGTTAGCATGGTGATTGAGGACACCCAGCCATTTAGTATTGTGGAGGACAAAGGATTTACAAGATTTGTTAAATCGTTAAATCCTAGCTATGTTCTCCTCACTAAGAAGGTAATAAAAGCATTGGAAATTGTGCTTTTACTGAATAAAACCATTAACAATGTGGAGAGGCAGGACTGAGGCTCAAACCTGAGTCCATCAGTCACAGGACAGCCACACTACACACTGCTTCATAGCCACCTCGTACTTTTAAACTAAATGCTTTTTCTTTCCTTTAGGTCCTGAAAGCCATGGTGGAGGCCAGGTACCAGGAGGTGAAGGAGAAAGCTAAGGCATTGAGAAGGCAGCAGCTGTGAGTCTGACATTAGATATTTGGACCTCTATCAACACAGAGGCCTATCTTGCTGTCACCTGCCATTTTGTTGATGACTCCAGCACATTAAATACAGTTGTTTTGGGAGTGCAACATTTTCCCAAGGCACATACTGCAGAAAATATTGCACAAGTGAAAGGCTCACTCATTAAGGAATGGGCTATTACTGACAAAGTTACATGCCTTGTAACAGATGGGGCTGCCAATATGGGGGCTTGTGCAAGGGAGCTACGGCTACATAGCAGCCCCTTCCTCTTAACATTCTTTTAAATATTTACGACAGCCAACCAGAGAGGGTTGTTCTCAGGTCACCTGCCGGTCACAAACCAATCAAAGAGCCAGATCCCTGCCAAGTGGAGTTAAACAAAGAATGAGCTTTTGGTGAGAAACAAAGTCAGATCAACTCCCAACCTGTGGCATGACAGCCTCAGGCAGACACAAAACGTGATAGCAGATGCAAATATTGAGGTCCAACCCTACATGATGGAGCCAAATATTGGAAGGCTGGAGGACCCCCTTCAATACTGGGAATTACAGAAATATGTCTATCCCCATTTATATAAGTTAGCAGTGGCATTCTTGTGTACGCCAAAGCAGGAGAAATATTGTCAAAAAAAAAGAAATTGCCTAAGACCTGCCTAGTATCATAATCACTGGCCATACCTCAACGTTACAAAAGCTCAATCATTGTCCATACCCCAACCCCCCTCACCTCACGGTAAATGATCATTTCCATTTTCATCATTTCCAATTCCATTTTCCATTCTGTCAGTATATATATATATATATATATATACACACTGCCATCACTACAATATACATTGTAGTGCCATAACTAAGCACAACTCCTGAGATGATAGACGGTAAACAAGGTTTATTCTAAGCAGTCCAGAACAGGCAAAGGTATCCAAAAACAAGAGTCAAAAGGCGAGGTCCAAAAAACCAGCAGAGTCAGAGCTAACGCAGACAAGATACAAAGTCCTAGAATGTGACATGAAGTACAATGAACTGGTGACAAGACAAACAGAGACATGAGGTTAAATACAAGAGGTAATGGGAGTGATGAGACACAGCTGGGAGAGGAACAATCAGGGGCAGGTGTG
>JAPQRN010000005.1:34680849-34699605 GCA_037367275.1 Coranthus polyacanthus | reverse complement strand
GTCACGGTAGTGGATTTATCGGAATCAAATTCTGGTGTTTTTTTTGTTTTTTTTTTCTTTCATGGCCGCTTCCTCTTGTGTTAAATCAAAACATACAAGTGCATTTCAACACCAACAACGGATCTTCTCCCACTCCTGTCGTGTCGTGTTGTTTCTGGCTGTTTTCGTTTTTTTTTTTAGTTTTATTTATTTATGTTGTTTCTGCTTTTTGTAGCCAGAGCCATGAAACGCTCCCACAGTGCACTTGATAACCGGTTTTTGGTGCCAGGGTGTTTTTTTTTTTTTTTTTCCCAAAATGGGTACTAGATTGAAATAATGTAGGATCATACTAGCAGACGCCTTATGTTGCTGAAAAAAGACCACCAGACGAACACGCTGTAGTGAATCTGCAGGAAGAAATGACCTCTGAACTCATGTCTGATATTTAACGCCTCCTCTTCACCCACCCTAGAGACTGGCTATTGATCACATGAACGAACACACACACACACACATATATGTGTATACATATACTCAGTCTGCCCACCACACACATGCCCTCTTCATGCTCCATTGATAGCAGGTATTTGATTACCGCTGGATGTGGGGGTGGCTTTATTAGTGCAGTGGGGGTGTTCTGATTGGGCGATAGATCTGTCACTCTGACGTCCCAGGGGAATCATTGGCCCTAAGGTGGGATAAGACCTGCCTCTGGAGATTGAGTGGCCCTCTTTTTTATCTGAGAATGCTGATGCACACAAGTGATACGGTGTCAGACGCAATGGAAGAACGATAACGCTGAGCTGCAGCACTTAATGAATATCGCCGCTTGTGCCAAAAAAAAACAGACAATAAAGTGGAAACTAATGTGGTTAAACATCCATGTTTACAAGTATGCTTGATTAATATGGACTTTTTTGTAGCTTGCCAAAATGCGGCTTGAGCTTTTCCACCCTGACGCCTCTATAATTAGTTAGAATGTGAAAGGGACCTAATGAAGAAATACTTCAAATTGCAGCCAAATATTTCTTCTGGCTCAGAGTCCCAGCTGTTTTGGTTTCACATAACCGTCCACTTTACGACTGAATTTGAGATGGCTATGCTCATTTTACTTGTTTGGTCATAATCTGAAAATGTATAGGATTTAAAAAAAAAAAATAGTATTCATAATCAAAGAGACTGATAACCGAACTTTGGAACACATTTGCTGTAAAAATGAAAATCTTGGCATCAGATTTTCGAGCAACACCAAGTCCAAGTCGGTGCTTTGTCGAAATGCTTTTAGGCTGACTGTCAAATGAAATAAAATAATATTACTATAATATTGACTGTCAATTTTTCACGTTGAACTGGAGGGATCAGTTATGAGCATTGTGAAATTCTGGACCGATACCAACAATTTGACTGATGCTGATGCGGATGTTGTTTTGCGTTTGTTCATTTTGTTTTCATTGTCAGTTATTCCCCTTTTGTGCCAAGGAAACAAAGAAATCTCCACTGTAAAAGAAATAACTGAATAGAAAGTCTTTAAGGCCTTCATCGCGCTATCTTTGAACGAGCACAGATTCGATCGCAGAACCGCGTGAAACAACCTTTTCATACGACACAACAGATAAACATCGGCTGCTGCCATCGCTGAAATGTCATCTTATTTGCCGGTAGCTAATGTTCGGTCGATATATCTGTGTATATAAGTATAGGCTCTGCTTTGTAGTGTTTTTATTTTCAATAGCAGCTGTGGAAAATGCTGAAAAAAATGTGCGGCATTCATTCCTTTGTCCTTGTTTTTTCATGGTAACCTGCTGGATTGTGAATTTGCGAACGCGAGCTCCGTCCTCAAAGGGGTCATTGCTGTTGAGGTACAATTTAACGCTTGTGGGATTCTGTTGTTGGAAAGCTACAGTAACAGTTTATGCCACCCACGTCTCTTCTGGGTGGCATAAAGTGATTCAAAATGGTCTATTTAACAAACATGAAACTGTCAAAAATGTTTCATGAGTGCATGTATTCTATCTGTATTAGTAACCTGGTCTACAGGCTACAGTATCTCTGCATAAAACATCAGCAACTGTTTTCTCTGCTGTTGGAGCGACCGGAAAACCTTTTGTTTGTGAATTACACGATGGCAAAAAATGACACTGTGAAATCTGCGGCCGTTTCGGAAGGAAGCGCCGTCTTTCTATCCAGAGGGGTCAGGAGGACGGTGCCGGTGATGGTTCGGATGGTTGTTATTGGGCTAAAAAAAAAGACTGAGAGATCAAGAGCCTGTTTGATCTAAATTTAGGCTGAAAACTGGAGATGTAACAAAGCAGCATGAGGAAAAACTTCCACGGCATCATTCAGCATTCAGCATACGGAGAGAAAACACACACATAAGAAGCCTTGGAGCATTTGTGGAAATACATTTTCCCAACTTAAAAATTTACATTCATACATATGCAAATGCACCTGAAGCACTTGCAGTTGTTTGCTAACAGCATTTATTGGGTTGCAAAGCAACACCCACCACTCCTACTGCTTTAATTCACTGTTGGAACTTAACTGGAGCATTTGATCTTGAATAGATAAAGATTACATTTAGAACATTTAATTAAGAACAAATACAACGTCGAGGAGAATTTAGCTTTAAGCTCCCTCTATAAACAATCAATAACGAGTCAGTGAAGGAAATTGAACTTACTGTTCCAGATAAATGTGTTACAGTTAGCTCTGATTAAAGTGTTCTTTGGTTTTGTTTCTTTACCATAAGATATTAATACCTATACCTTTGTCTTCGTCTTTAGGGTTTTTTGTTTTTTTTACGCTGTCAGCTAAAACACTTCAACGTCAGTCACTTTGCACAAAAAAAGAGCCGAACAGAACAAAAGTAACATTGCTTTTCAGTCTAGAGCTGGGCGATAAAACAATAATGATGATAATCGCGATATACTTTTATACTTTATGTCTTTTGGCTTTATTTTGTTTATATTGTCAGTGAAAACTCTTACAAAATGTAGAACGTTTTGTTGTTTTACTGAATTTTCCTCGTTCACATTCAGACGCTGAACAAAGAGTTTTTTCATTGTAATTGTCGTTGAATGTTCTAACTCGACAACTGTGAAATGTCATTTTCTGACCATAAACCAACTAGTTTCCATGGACTTTCCTCAGCATTTAAACTTGAAGGAATTATTGATATTGACTGACATGAAAATGTTTATATGATAACATTTTTTTTTGTCTAAAAGCCCTAAATGGAAGCTTTAGATCAACAAACCTTCCGTTCTGAGATACTTGAATAATCCCTAATCAATTATGGGTAAAGCTGATCTTTAAAGCCCGTCCACTCTCTTTAAAGTTAATACGATCCGCAATTAAGATCTCTAACGTGTCTAAAAGAGCTGAAATCTGCATTTAACAGAACCTCTTCATATGCGCATTGTCTAACGGGGAAAATATGACATCTTGTTGCCACGTTAACTCACACTCACAAAAAAAGTACTGGCAACTTTGAGAAACTGATGTTTAACGTTGAGGATGAAATATTCCAGGCAGCGCTGATGAGTTAAAATGAGCGTTAAAAGACAACACTAAGCTTAATCAGGAATAAAAAAAAAAAAAAAAAAAAAAAAATAAAGAAGATATGAGGGTGAAACTCCGGCCAGCAGCTGAGGCAACCCCTTGATGTGTAGAAATAGGGGAATGTGTCTGAAGCCTTTTGAAACGGTGCGAGCCGCTGGTTAACAGCATCTGACAAAATATTCCTTTTCTGCTCGTGCTTTTTTGTGTCTGATTTTCTTTAACACGTGAGGTTTCTCTCGGGAGATTTTTTTTTTCTTACTGAGAACTGGAAGAATTTTTCAGGTCTGCCTTCCTCTCAACTTCTTTATGTTCTTGATCACACTGTTGGTGTGTGTTTGTGTGTGTGTCTACATGTATTTTTAAGTATTTTTTTATATCTATTTGTTGAAAATAAAAACATGAAAGAAGGGGACGACTCGTGGTAAACGTAACTAGATTCAGCAAGGACGGAATTGATGTTTTAATCTAGTTTATAGTTCGTTTTCAGGCGGCTTCGATATTCCTGAAAATCATCCAAAGCACAGATGTGTGAGGTTTTTTGAATGCGCGTTAAGTTTTGAACACGAGCAGAAATCCTGCTTAAACACATATGAGCTGCGAAAATCTAGGGATTTGTAAATTAAAGCTGCAGGAGTTGAAATCACAGGAAAAAAAAAAAAAACCCAAAAAACGGCAGCATTTGAAAGTCCTTCCTCCTGCAGCTCTCTCCTCTCCATCCAAATCAAAAGACTAAATATAAAAACAGACGGCCTTATGTCGTATCGCGTCGCCGTGGAAAAGGGGAAGACACTTTTCCGAGCTTCTGCGTCGAGCCGCGTCACGATTGGTAATTACCGTCAATCAGTCACACATTTAATCCCACTACCTGTCTGAAAACACCTGTGCTTCGGCAAAGTCTGCGTCAGGGGGGTCGATTTTCTGCCGCCTGAAAACACAGTCCGCAGAAGTGGCTAGAATTCTTCCTTCACGTCTGACCACTTGAATTACAGTACGCTGAAAGGTCATTGTGGAATTTTTTTTTTCCCCCTACGATGACAAAAAAAGTATCAAGCACTGAAAGCTTTAATTAAAGTGAATCATCGCATCAATGAAATGAACAAGTGCCACAGGCCCATTTAAAGAGGCTACTTCATCAAACCAAACCACACAAAAGAAGGACTCAGTAGGATCATATTAAACAAGAAAAGTTGATCGAAATCTAAATGAATAAAAAAAGCCCGCTATATTCCAGTATATTTTGAATTGTCACTTGCTTTATAAAAGCATTTTCACCACAAACTAATACAGAAAAGGCGCATATTGGTGTATAAAAATTCCCTTGAATGCGGGAAAGTGTTTGACCTCAAACCTTCCTGGAAGACAGTTTAATGTGTCTCCTCCAATCTTCAAATAAAACCTACAGCCATGGAAACACTACATTTGTTAACAATACGTGTGTGTTGTTTTTACAACCTCTTCCCTTAGTTTGGAAATATAAAACAGTATTAGGATTAAGCTCATATAGTGTATGTTAAACAAAATCAGCTTTCCATATGTGCACATTGTAGGTGTGATACGCGTAGGTGCTAAAACTGGGGCTGCTTAGAAGAAGCGAAACCGCTTATAAACTGTCTCGTATCTGCCACTGAAGATGATAAGCAGCGCGTCTCAGAAGAGATGGCAAAAGTTCTTTTCCCCTAAATGAACTGTCTTCTTAAACGTGGTTTTCTAACTACATTCTCTTGTGCCTCATGTCATTTCTGTGTCTTTCAGTTAGTCACTGAAACGTCCCTTTCTGCCTGTCCGCTGTGAGTCAGTGTCCTGTCGGATGTATTTCTCCGAGGGCAGATTGGAGAGGAAAGATGACAATGTTACTTTACGTTAACACACATTTTTATGTTGTGTTTGTCGGTGCACAATAGCCCAGATTCATCACAGCCTGATCGAGTCTTTAATTAAATCCTTCTAATGGGCTGCGGGAGATGATTGCGACTCTTCAATCCAGGAATAGTTTTTAAAAACAGACGGAAGAAGAAGAAAATAAGATTATACAAGAGAAAAACACGTGAAACTGTTGCGCACGAGTTGAAAAAATGCTTTAGTAATAAGCCTATTAATAACGTTCTCTACATCCCGAGAAAAAAAAAAAAAAAAAAAGATATGTCACAAATTTCTTTAAAGAAATCCAGAAGGGAAGGATGAAAAACAACTAAATACGGCAACAAAGATAGAGTACTCCTTTGGCAGCAACAGCCAAGGGACATTTCTGTGTTTGTGTGTGGGGGGGGGGTGTGCGCTGTTTTGCAGTAAAATGCATCGTGATAGATACACCTTTACACCAAGTCTTTTGGAAGTGATTTATGGTTTATGTAACAGCTGTGTAAAAATTGCAAAAGAACGTCAAAATTCGAAATACTTCAACAACAAAAGGCACAAAACGTCTGGACTCGGGCACAGGCTTTCGCGTATGTTTGCGTATTTCCGAGCAAAATACGCTTCTCTGTTTTCACGAGGGAAAAACTCAAAAATAGCCCATTTCGAATGCTGTAGATGTACATAGCACTTAAGACGGCTCGCATCAAGAGACCAGTGAATGTTTGGCCTTTTACTTAAAGCGATACTAAGCACTAAATCGTGTCGTTTGAGCTGTTTAAACTGAATTATGTTCTGTGAATGAGATAAAAAACACACAGAAATCGACAAATACGTAAAAAATCAGCATTTTGCAGGTGAACACGGCTCAACGTGCAACGTCCTGCATTAAAATGATTTTGAGCCTCCCCACCTCAATGTTGAGGTAGAGTCAGCGTCAGCATTTGTGTAAATAATTGATACTGACACGCTCTAATCTGAGGTGTGCGTCTCACCAGCCCTTCTGTGGGCGTCCGTCACTCAAACCATCGTGTCGCTCTTTGCAGAACCACCAGATTTGTTTGATGAGAAGCTACAGTTGAACGTCGTCTGCTGCTGCCTCGCTTGGCTAGTTTGTCAGTTTGTATCTGAACTAATGCGTCAGAACGCCAAAGTCACGCAGTAACACAAGCGGGCTGGACGGTCGGGGCGGCCGCAGAATCACTGTCGCTGTCGGACGAGTCTGGTAGTTTTGATGAGCACTTCATAGCTTCAGAGTCTGACGGCAAAGTAAAACAGTGAAAATATTCTAAATGCAGCGTACACTCACATGATATTGTTTTGTAGGTAATTTAGCACAAAACCCCAAACTAACCCTGCATAGGAGTCTTGTGATTTTCTGTCCTGCGTCCTCCTGAACCACACCTGCCCATTCAACCCCTCCTCATCCCCTCCCCGGCCTCTTTCTGACTTAGTAGAACTTCTCAAAATCATGTAGGTGGTAGAGTTAGACTTAGGGATTGGGGTGACATTAAAACAAAGACAGTTCAGGGAAACCGAATGCTTCAATGGAGGGTCACTTCCTGTTTCAGTGTCACATGGTTTCTCCCTGCCCCTTTAGGAGACTAGAGGCAGATTCTGTCCCATTCATTCCAATGGGAGAAGTGAACGTGACTCACACATTTCGGCAGATTTTGCCATCCCAAAGTCACCCAAGTAAAAATTGGACCAATTTTTCACAAGCCACATGTCTTCTGAACAGTCTGACGTTAAAATGATATCTGTCAGACGCACGGATCAGGAGAAACCTGACTTTGTTCAGCAGCGAACTCTCGTGTGATCTCGTAATCTCATCTGAAGGAGGTTAAAAAACGAGCGGGAAAAACAGTGAATGATAATTATGATAAAAAAAATTTTACTTACCCGTAAAAAAGCACAATATTAGTTTATTGTTATTGTATTGGACCATATTAATCTACTTTCATACATGTACGACATTCTCAACCCTTCTGACCACGCCCATTTAGGAGACAGGAAGTGTGCGCCATTTCATATCGTTGACGAAGCGTACAGTGAAGCATCCTTGTAAACAGAAGATCTATGATTAAAGTTATACTTCAAGACATTACTTGATAACCGACTGTAATTTTATTAATTGTTTCAACACTACTTTCCTTTGACATACTTACAATATGCTGGAGTTCAAAAAAGCTGACTTTATCCTGGTGACCGTGTTTAAAAGTAACGTGAAGTCTGGTGTTGTGGTGAAGATACGCATGGAGAGGAGACAGGTGAAGTGGAGGGCATGACGAGTATTGATAAAAATGAAAAGAAATTCATTTGGGAAATATGCTTATTTGTTTTAATTTCGAGACTTAGATGGTGAGTGTCATTTTTGTGCAGCGGATCTAGAGACGGAAGGCAGGGGAAACCTGCGAGCCTGGTTAGGTCTAAAAGTCCTAAAACTTGGCCTTCAAGCAATTTTAACTTATTTATTGAAACACAACACAACCAGAGATGACAGGAGTTGGTGACCTTTCTTTCATTTCTTTCAACATTCAATCACAAAGCCTTGGTCGGTCTCTCCAATGGCTGAGTAAATTCACAGAAATGTAAAAATAAGTACGCTTTCAAAAAGGCTTGTCCGTGCAAGGACGAAAAGGGTAGGAAAAAAAAAACACGGTGATTAAGGCGACAATGTTTAATTTTCCATTCGCAGCGCTTGACTCTCACCTCTATCACCAGCTCTGTCATTGTGACAGTTAATTCACGTTCAGACAATCAGGCAGAACAACTCAGCTGGAGACAGGAGACGGTCAATCAGATGATATTTCTGCAGTCATATATCACAGTCGGCCCTTGCCATCTCGGAAAGAGGAGTCAGGTCTAGACAAAGTCATCACAGTCTGGCTGAGTGGAGCGGAGATGCTGATGAATCTTGACAAGGCCTCTAGGCTGCTTGTTTGATGAGCTTGCCGCTGGGAAGACGATCTGATCACCTTTCATCTGACTGTAATTAACTGGCTCTTGAAATTGGAAGAAAAACGGTCCCCGGTTATGATCTTTGGAACATCTTGTGAAACCGTGGTGTCCCAGGGCTAGATCGAAAAAAAAAAAAAAAAAAAAAAAAAAATCATGTTAAAACTTTACTGTGACTCGGTACAGTTGTTTCGGCGCCGTGACTTCTCTGAGCTCTGCGGCTGATCTGGGGCGAGAAATAAATTAATGTAGTGCAAACTCTGTGACATGGATTGCGCCCCCTTTAAATTTCCTGATTTGAATCATCTGTCACAGAGCCTCTAGTCAAATCATCAACCTCCCAGTCCAGCTGTCAAATTGCCATCTTTTTGTTCTGCTGCACCACTGCCCACAGAACAATAATAAACTAATATTTTACAATGTCCCTCAAAAATATTATCTCTCTATCTACAAAACAATACTTGACAATCATTTTAATTTTGCGGAGCAACCGCTAGTGTTTATAAAACACGGTTTGAGACGGTGCGGCATGCCGTCGTCATGTCTGTCTGTTGCGTTGCTGCCTTCAGATATGCAGCACTTTGTTGATGCATTCAGGTGCTGGTGGAAATGGAGGAAAAACGGTTCAAGCGACTGAAAGAGCTCAAATGTGAGAGAAATGGCAATAAAAAAATCAGTTGGTGCAAACGCTAACTGAATGGACCCCTCCTCTTTTAAAATAACGTGACCTTGTGTGAATGGAGTCATGGAAGGACCTCTGTGATTTTTGAAGGACAATAATGGACATAAAGGATGCACAGATTTTATTCATTTTTTCCCCCTCACTGTCTCCGCATGTGAAGCATCCTACTCTTGATGGGCCTGTCTGCTTTCATTTAGTCTGTTGTTTGTTCTCATAAAAAAAAAAGAAGTTCAGTCACAGTTGGATAAATGATCTATTTCCATTCGACTGCTTCTTTAAAATCATAGTTCAGTGAAGCAAACTGCAGGAATTATGAATAATTGAACACCGCATATCTCAAAATATCATGTAAAGTATTGTGTAATAAAAGTGCTTTGCAGAATGAAAGTACAAAACCTCATTTCAAATGTCAATAACGACATAAACAGACAAACAAATGTATAAAATAGTAATAAAATGAATATGGAACCAGAATACAAATTGTAAAACTGTACAAGTGTTAATCTGATTAGTGTGGTCTTTTATTTTTTGGGGGCTTTTTTTTTTTTTTTATAACATTATGAGCGTGCTCAGTGTTATATCTTTAGTTGATGCTTCCCTACTTGCCATGATCTAAAAAGTCACTGAGTCACTGGAGGGCGATAACACTTTTAATGTGCACTGACTTAGTTAGTATGGATGTCTGACACCCAATTTTTTTTACGTATCTAGTGAAAGCAATCGAATTTACGTGGCTTGTAAGGATTTTTTTTTTTTTGTTACATGCCCACATTATTGGTGAACTGCGAGACCATCCATCAAGTGGAAGATCTTAATTCAGCCGTGCTTGACAGCCATCCACCCAGCAGAATTGTCTTTGAACAGGAGAGCGTGTCTCTGCTGAGACGCCGATATGACACTGATCTGCTTGTAAGAGGAGGGAAAGGGGAATTATTACATTTTCTTCTGCAGGTAAATAAGATTAAGAGTTAATTCTGCAGCTCTTCGTGTGCAGGTGTTAAAAGGTTTATGTGGCAGGATGGCGGAGCTGAGCTGTGGGTGTTTTATACTGTATACAGACACTTTCATGTGACTGAACCTTTTTCCAACTAAATGAAGAGACGTGAGACTCACGGTCAGACTGTTACCGTCTAATGTTGGGTTGATTAGCCCAGACTGAGTGTTTAATGAGAAAGGACAGGCACTTAAAGACTGATTAGACCTGCCAGCCTCACTGTTCCCTGGCGTCTGATTACTCAGTGAGATTCAAGCGTTTGGTATGAAATAGGAATGGACGTTTCACTAGTGTTTTCCTCACAAAAATAAGTGTGTTCTGCGCTTATGATTATATTCAGCAACCATAAGTAGCCATCCTGACGATGCCGCTGCTGTCGCTGTCATGCAGACGTCATACACGGCTGATTTTCACGATATTCAGCTACGTGTTTCAACAGACAGGAAGGCGAGGGATGTTTTTTAGAGACATCTTCTCACTTAAACCACATTTTTTATTCATGTGTCTGCATTTGTACGAGATGCAATTTTTACAAGATACTACAAAGTTGCATTTGCACTGGGATTTGACTTAAGTGTATTATTAAACGTTAAGATTAAACATCAGGTTGTATTTTCACTTCGTCCACTGCAGAAAGGCCCCGTGAGGCACCCTGACTGTTTTGTCCAGGAATTTTGTTGAATTTTGTGCTACATTGAATGATTTATTACAACCAAAGAGAAACCTGTTGTTATACTGGTACAGCTTTGGAAAAAAAATAATAAAACAATAAAACTACCCTTCAACAGGACCTTTTGATAATCTGTTCTTGGAATATTAAAAATGCAAGAGCCAAAAAACAGTGGGAAAAAAACCCCCACATTTTGAAATTACACACACTCCTTCTGCAGCTCTCACCTCTCGGTCCAAGTTAAAAGACTAACTGTAAAGATTCATGACCTGACGCCGTTTCATGCTGCTTCCAAGCTTTTTTCTTGAGCCACAGAGTAGAGCAGTAGAGTAATGTCTGACTGAATCTGAACAGCGATCTGTAATTACAGCTGTAAATCACATATTTAACCCCCTACCTGCCTGGAAACATGACCAAAACCTCCCGTCAAGGGGTAGACTTATTCTTGTTTCCTTTCAGACCGCTTGAATTACAATACGTTGAAAGGTAATTATGGAATTTTTGCTCAGCGATGCCAAAAAACGATCAAGCCGTGCAGCTTTTATTGTTTCTAGATTGTTTTTCAACATCAGATGTGCTATATGTTCCTTATCATTGAGGAAATTGGGTTTTGGCTGTCATTCATTTAAATACAGCACACAAGAAAAGCCCGATGGCTTTACAACTCACATTTATGACAAATTCCGACTTTTCACTACTTTGTCACAGTTGTCGAATAATTTCTTCCAAAGCTGTATGTACGAAATGCAACAAAACATGGCATTATTTCATTTAGTGAAATAAGGTGACAAATGTCTCTGTTTTCCTCAACCACAGACATGCTGACATCCACACACTGCCTTTCATTATGGGAATTGCACAGCAGGCAAAAATAAACCTTGCTCTTTAATGATTGTAAATATATGCTTATTACATATCTGCAGGGGATCATGGCTTTGTTGATCAATACCAATAAATCAGCGCTTTCTTCGGTAGATGCTGAAATGTCTTGCTCTCTGGAACTACTTAATATATACAGACAGGTGACAAATTAAAGGAAAAGCCTGATGAGAGCGGGCTCTTCCAGGATGACAGCGTCCCAATCCGTAGAGCCCGAGGGGTCACGGGTTTGATGAGAATGAAGTGATGTGAATCATATGCTATGGCCTTCACTGTCACCCAGCTGAACAAATATGGAAGATTTTGGATCAATGCATCAGACATCATCAGAACACCAAATGAGGGATTATATTTTGGTAGAAGAGTGTTCATACCTCCAGAAGACTTTTAAAGTCAATGCCAAGGAGCACTGAAGCTGTTCTGGAGGCACGTAGTAGACCAGCATCTTACGACGAGACTTTATGTTGGTTTTGGCTTTAATTTGTCAGCCATCTGTAAATCACACTTTTTCTGTCAATGCTGCTCAGTAATGTAAACCAGTGCATAGGAATCGTAATTGTCCAGTATTGGGCAATATGACAGTATATACCGCGTGATGGTAAATGTAAAGGTAACAGTGCTTGACATGCTAAAACCAGAGCGGTAAAACTCATTTGAATTAAAGGTGAAGGTGAAGCACGCTGTCTTTTACTTAGACAGTGTTATCATTCTTTGTGTAAGTGTAATCTTAAAAGTTTCCATTCCATGAAAGAATGTTAGTTAAAACGGCATTTTAAAGTGAAAATGACCTCTGTCCACACCAGCGTTTTGGCAAAGTAAGTGACCAGGGGTGCTGATAACACAGGAATGATCGCAAATTGCTGGAATAACAGCTCGCCTGCTGTGAATGTAATCAGTAGTATCAGGATAAAAAGCAGAATTTAATTGCAAAACAGCTGCTAAAAGAGACAACAAGTACAGAATCGCCTGAAACATATCATATGTTGAATTAACAGCTGGTTGTTAAGGGCGTTTGTTTTTCGTACTGAAAGGATCAGTGAAGGAGACGCAGTGACTGATGAGACGGCAAATGTAGGCACCTGAGTCATCATTTCCAAAAGTCTCTGTTTTTTTTTGGGAGTAGCGTGGACATTATGTGTAAACGGAACAAAAGTTGTTGTAGTTGTATGGATATAACCTTGGTTTGGGGTCTTTTATTTTGAACTGAAGTTTTGTCTCACGAGGCAGTTTTTTATCTGTATGAAAGTTCAGCAGAAAAGAAGAAAATAATCACATGCGATGAAGTACATGATGGTTATTTTAAACAATTTCTTAGCTGAATTTACAGAGCAATTAGGCGTGTTGTGAACTATGCCGTTACCATGATATAACATTTCATATACATTGATGGAATATTTTAGTCATATTACCCAGTCAGTCTGTATCTGTCATATGTTACCATTTCACTACATATCTGTATGTCACATTCTATAACTAATAATCTTTTCCACTGGGATATGTTTAAATATATTACTGTCTGTGACAATTAACAGCAATAATGTAACATGGTCACTAAAATGACAGCAGAGGAATGGGAGCACTGTTTTGTATTTGATTGTTGGAGATCACTACTTGGATGAAACTTACTGGCAGAGATCCTTCAAACGTCCTAGAACAGTGTACAACCCCAATCACTGTGGGGAAAAAGATCAATAAGCAACAGTACAACTTATAAAATTGCTATTTGTAAATTGCACCGCGAATGTAACTGAAATCTTCAGGCAAGGCCTTTGCTCAAGAGATTTTACAGGGGAAAAAAACAACAGGATTAAATCTTAGCAGGGGAATAATATAAGAATTAAAAAAAGAATGGTAAAAATATCATTCCTATTGTCAGTTAATTGATTCTGAATTCTGTTTTGTTCTCTCAAAAGTAAATCTGATTAATTTGTCATGTTGAAATTGGTCCTGGACTCAGTGCTTCTAAAATATGCAACAAAAGGAGCTTTTAAAGACAGAAATATGAGAAAACTGTTAGAATTTAAACAGAACAAACTACTACCATCAGAATAAAGCAGTCAGATATCACCATATTGCAGCCATTCCTCACTACCAGGTGCTGGCTTTACCATATATATAAAGTAAATATATTAAAGGCGTCTCTTGAAGACCTCCCTTTGGAGCCTTTGTGGGCTTGGAGACACCCAGTTGTAGGTCGAGGATTTGACAGAGGGATTGTATTGGTCTGGGAGTTCTTGGGAGTCCACAGAGGGAACAGAAAAGACCTTGCTGGGGTGCAAGGGCATTTAGGATTTTCTTTTCATCCTCTTTTGCCACTGGGACTGAGGATTACGTGGTTTTAAATAAAAGAATGGATTGGGGAATCAATGTTTCCTTTGTTCCAATACCATTCCTGACCTTTGAGCAGATGTGAATTTTCATGTTCAAATTTCTCTGTTTCATGCGTTCATGTCATATTTGTATGTTCAGAAATAAGAAGTCTTCGGGTCTTTGAAATGTAAGAAACTATCGCACTGAACCACCGAGTAGCTGTAGATGAATGATCAGTGCCAGAGAGGTTTTCATCAATATTCTGTTTATGCGGGTGCTCTTAATAACCCAGAGTTAATAGGCAAAAATAGTACTGATGCATTCCTGTCATGATCATGGAACGAGTGCTGACTCTGGGTGTTAACTGTCTTTGCAGAGTGAGGTGCTGTGAATCCAGAGAGGAGAAGTCTCCCGAAAGGAGACAAGATGGCGTCCAACAACACCCTGCGCAGCTACTCCATCATCCCATGTTTCATCTTCGTAGAGGTGAGAGGGCCGTGTGTGTGTGTGTGTGTGTGTGTGTGTGTGTGTGTGTGTGTGTGTGTGTGTGTGTGTGTGTGTGTGTGTGTGTGTGCGTTTGAGTGATTATCTGTGCTTCTTTACATAGTGTAAACACGTATGAAAGATGTGCATCTGGCTTGGGAAATGCACATAAGTTTGTGTGTGTTTGAGGGGCAATTTAACCATTAGCAAATGACCCCGTCTGGTTAATTATACACCGTTAACCAGAGCGTAAATTGTTGGAATGAGGGAAGGCTGAATGTGTGTGTGTGTGTGACAGTGTGTGTGTGTGTGTGTGTGTGAGTAAAAGTTGTGCTGCTCCTCCATATTTAATTACCATGTCAGCTGAAAGTCCTTAATCAGAGCGATGTCTCAAGACGCCTTGCATTACCCTCTCTCTACTTTCTCTCTTTCACTTTCTGTCACTCTCGCACACACATGCCTCACTGAGGAAATATCCCGCTCAACAGTCTCTGATGAGTTTGGTTTCACACTGTTGTTATTCAGCCGCTTCCTCTATCTCCTGCCTTACAGTCTTGCAGCTTTGCAGTCCCGTATGCCGCTTTACCTCAGCGAGAGGAGATACAAATTAGGGCTGCGCAATATAGCATTTCAGCATCGTCGTTTGCGATGTGCACATGCTCAATGTGCGACTTTATTGCTGCTTTTTCCATGACTAATCTGCATCCTCTTGTCACAGTTATTCTTTAGCAGTTTATCGGTCAATCACATCCTGACTGAGGAACAGGAGAAAAGTCACTGAAAAGAAGATTTAGTTGCAAAAAAGACAAATAAGAAAAGTCAGCTGTATGGAATTATTTTGACTACAAAAACAGCTAAGCTTTTAATCTGAAATACGGATATTTAACCTCCTATAATATACTGGGTCCCTTCGAGGCACCACCTTCTTCTTCATTCACAGATGAGCCTCCTTATTTTAGGGTAAGCAACATGAATTATTAATATCATGGACATGTTAGATCATAAAAAAGTCATTTGGCCTGTGCTGATAAGATAACACAATAGAATTTCAAGCATCATCCCGTCTGCAAAACGATATTTTGGAACATGACACACAATTAATCATCACAAAGTCCTTCAGCTTCTGTAGAAAGTCCTTCTGTTGAACACCCTGTCATCGCTCTGCAGCAATTTGCTCACTTACAGCGTTCAAGTGTCTTAACTGGAGCTCATGATACACTCAGTTGGATATTGCTAATCATGGCTGTGCAATCTTGTTTAATTAGAATGTGTGACTATAACGGAATCAATGACGAACTGTTGTTAACAACCACAGATAAACATTCAGGTGATAAAAAAAAACTTGTTTCAGGATGTTGATTAGCTGAATCTGCAGAATGAGAGCTTTACGTTCTGGAAATAGGGCTGGGTGATCTGGCCAAAACATCATGACCAGACTCATGATCCATGATCTGAATCACAATTTTTCTGTTGTAAAATGTAGGCTAGTTGCAACCAAACTTTTTCTAGGTGTCTGGAAGGCACCTAGAAAAAGGTTGTTGTTATTTGACAGAAAAATACTTTGGAAAGATATTATTGCAGCATTTAAACAATAGCTTGAAGAAATCCAAAACAAATCTGCCCATTGATGACACTGCACAGTTGAAGCCACCAGTGGCTCGCTGATTTACTGTAGTGAGACGATTCCTCTCAATCTCAATTCTCTCAGAATCATTTTCTCTGACATTTCAGAGTTTTCACACTTTCTGTCTTTCTGAGCTCATCGTCTGTGACAGCTGTCTGCAGTAAAGATGTCAGGAGACAATCTGAACTTGTTTTCAGTTGTCATAATTATCCCCTCAGCATTTAATGCACAGGGATATAGAGATCAGCATGTCTGTCCATCTGTCCGTCATCATTTTGTTTCTGGAGCATAACAGGAAAACCATTCAATATTTTTTCACCAACCTTGCAAAATTTATAATTATGGGTCGGGGGATTGGTGCATTTTGCTATTTAGCAACCTGTGAACCGTAACGGGTTCACTAGAATGAATAGGAAGACGTTTTGAGTTTCCAGAACAGAACTGGAAAACCCTTCATTTGTCACCAAACTTGCTACAATTTATCAGTGCTGCACTGGTGTCTTTTGTTGTCTGTCTGTGTTGTCTGTCATGCTGCTCGTCATCATTTCATTGCCGGAGCAGAACTAGAAATAAACTACTCGGAAAAACTACTTGACTCTGTCAGTGGGAAAACTCAATGAAACTAAAGGGCTGGATCCACAAAGAACGGACTGAGTCTGCTAATTGCGCAGGGAACTGTGCAGCATTCGCGCCCACGATCTGCTCCATTTTATACACCTGTTGACAAAAGTCGGTCTCTGCGCTAATGATATGCTGGCGCAAACACACGATGCAATTTGCCCTTGTTTTGCGTCAGTCTCTAGTGTTTCAGTTGTTTCTCCACATTTCAGCCACAGATTGGTCCACAGTGAAAACAGCAAAAACCCTCAGATGTCTTTAATGAACTGAGATGCTCTCCACAATGAAACCAACGTTCGTGCTTCTCTAGTATTTCGCGTCTATAACACAATCTACTGAAATGTCCAAAATAGGCTCCAGATGTTAATGTAATTGAGGCAGGTCTGACACGTGTTTGATTAATGTCCGACTCTTCAAATAATGGTATGTGTCACTGAATATATCTGGGATTTTGCAAAAACATTCCTACTGATGTTCTGTTGTCACAGCTGGATGTGTGTTACAGCATCTCTGAACTCCAAAGGAGACACGGCACATTCGATAACATTATTAACACCTGATCAGTCAGGATCTGCAACTGTTACACTCTGGGATTGTGGGATAATAAAGATATATGGATATGTAATAAAGCAGTCTGATCATCAGCGGTTTATATATTTAAGTGTCTGAAACTCCAAGAAAACACGCATGCTGATCCGTCTGATATCTGATTGTACATTTTGCACTTGATATCATTAATTCAATTTCATTCAAGCCTCACAAACTTGAAGATTTGGAGAAACAGAGAGAGACAGTGACTCTGAGATGAGTTTGTGCACAGTTAACGCCAGCTTTCAGCAGGCGGTATTTGCAACCAGCTGAACTGCGTGTAATACGCACTGGTCTTTTGTGCATTAAACAGTTTTGCAACAATGCTTATTTGCCTAGAAAGCGTTGATTTTGCGATTTTTTTTTTAAATGCATAAATATTCTCAATGCAATCCCTTCGTGTATCTGGCCCTAAGTTATCTAACACGTACCAATACTCAATTTTATGGTGGCCGGGGAGGATATGCCCTCAGATGGCTCTCGTTTTTTCAGTGGTAGCAGAACAACATGTTACACAAACTCCTGCAGATTAAAATGGACTAACTGAACACTTGCAATGCCCACAGACTCTAAAGAATCACTATTAATAGACTCCCTCACTGGCCTACATTAATGGTACAAATGACCATGATGCAACACTCTCAGTTTGGGCAGCTCTGTTATATGCTATTATTGTTATTATTATTGTTTACTGTTATTATTTAAGCAGATCATATGTCAAATTAAGATCATCCAAGCTACAAGACGATGAGCTTGACAAGCCCTAATTGATAACTTTATTTATAGGCAACAAAAAGGGCCGAGTATGGTTTTCTGTTCAAACAATCCGTTTTTGACAGAGCTACAAAACAATATATCATCTCATATCAACATATCATCCCCATCTGCGGTTGTTGATGTAACTGTTACCACAGAAACATTTTCAATTCTTTCATCATCCAAGATCAAACCAAAATCAAAACAAAACAGGAAGCAGCTGCTATTGGTTCATTAGGAGACTACCAGGGTTTTTATTGGAGATGAGGAAATTAAAATCATTATATGTCCCAGTAATGGCTCTTAAACTACTTTATCACATCATTTAATATCACTGTGGAAGAATGGGGAATAGGAAATGTTGGCAGTGTTGCTCACAGTGCAGTAGGAGATTAGAGCACTTCCCTCCCTACCTCCGCCCACCCCATTATAAACATTATGAATACAGTTTAATGCCCTCACCTAGACTCCACTTTACTCCATTGTACTTTTCAGGTTTAGAAATGAATGACAAAAAGGAAGACGCATTTTCATACTGTCACAACTGTCTTAAAAAAAACAGACAGGGGCTGAAACCTGTGCACTGGTATTTTTTTTTCTTCCTTAAATTTATCATCATACGGTCTAATGCACTAAACTGCTCTTCTTTCTTTTAAGATGCAAAACAAAGTAAATGCCGCTCCACAGTATGTCAGTGAAAAAGCGCTGCTCCACTCCAGTTGCAGCAGAGCACAGGCACCGAAAGATAAAAAGATGATGAAAGCTGATTGAGTAGCAACGTTTCTTTTTTTTTTTTTTTTCCT
>JAPQRN010000005.1:34660782-34680749 GCA_037367275.1 Coranthus polyacanthus | reverse complement strand
TCACGGTGTCACAGAAACACTTCCTTCTCATCCACTTCTTTTTGCGCGTCTGCATCGCTTCATCTCTCTATCCTCTCTCTCCTTTGCTTCTTCCTCTCTTTACTTGCACCTTTTCTCCAACTAATTTCCCTGTCACAAACTGGGCAACGCAAAGGGACAGTGGCGTCACATGACCAAGACAGCACGTCCTGATTGGAGCAGCTGGGCCGTGTAGTTAAGTGCCAGAGGCAGCGCGACGGGGAGGATGCTTATTTATGGTGATTTGTTTATTTAGTCATATAGCTTTCCTTTCATCTGTTACTTAACCTCGGCTATTTGCTCTAACTATGGGAGCAGCGGCAGATTATTAGATGAAAGCATATAAAGCGCGAATAGTGTGAGTGAAATGAATCAAATGTGGAAGGAAAGAAAGTGTGGCGGCGAAGGAGGAAAAACACAGGCATGGAGTGAGGCAGAAAGAACTGACACAAGGGATAAGAAAGAAAATGAGATGAGTAGGACGAGGCGTGTTAGAAAGGAAGGAAGTGAAAGGTTGCAAAAATGATGAGAAATTAATTAACGGCAGAGCTGCAGAGGTGAGCAGTGAAGAATGAGGAGAGAACGGGGTGATAACGGATGTATACTGTACCTCCTCCCCAATGAGATTATGTAACACACGGAGCCTCAGGCTTTCATTAACATAACTAGGACCACCTAGACTTTTTAGGTTTTGTGTACAAACCCCAAAGCTGCCTAACAAATCTGCTTAATGAAAAGAACTGATCTCTTGACTGTTGTTTTTCAAAAATTCCCATAGTCAGCCTCTGAGATAATTTAACTCTTTTAGTTCACTCGGTCTCCACTACTATGGTGACAGTGTGTTGTTAAACCTTAGTAATAATATTCTAGGCAGTCATTATTTCAAAAACAAAGACAAAAAAAACACCCCACAGGGACGGATCTTTTTTGATGTCGTTCTATCTCTGCCTTGGCTGCACTGACGCAATATGCTTTTTTTTTACTTGAGGGATTCTGGAAAGGGCTTTTATCTGGGGAATCACATTTTAAACTTGGTTTTGGAACGGCACACAGCCTAATTAAACCTGCTAGTTCTGTTTATGAAGGTTTAGACGGCAAACATCACGCTATCTGCGCAGTCTGCGGCTGCAGATTTTGACTTAAAGTTGAACAGATGCGAGATGCCAGTCATATAAATGAATGTGGGCGCTGAAGCCGGGCAAAACTTTGAGTGACTGTTCTCATGTTCGGTCCCATAAGATGCCATTTAATTTCCGGTATAATATGCCTTGATTCAGATTTCCTCAAGAGTTTGTTGAAAAAATAGATATACTATGACTTAAATAAAAACAAAATCCTGAATCCTAAAAGCCCTCAGATAATGCCTGGTTGACTCTACTAGGAACCCAGATTAGTCAAGAATCTGCACTCAGCATGTTAATAATTAATGATAGTGAATCACAGAATGAAAACCTGAGCTGCCCTTGTTACAGCTGATATTTGCGAGCTTGTACACATCTTGCTTTGCAGCCCAGACTCCAATTAAACAGGTAAATATTCAGTTATTCTGTCCTCCAGTAGAACTGATCATTCACCTATAGAAACAAAAGAGCACAAGAGAGTAGTCTAGTGTACTGTCATTCATAAAAAGAAGCCACGTTGTACAAGAGAAGTCTTATTTCATGGTCCACAACTAGACAAGGCTGCCTAAAATGCCAGTTTTGTGTCTGTTTCTTTTTCTTCCCAGTCTACTAACACAACATGACAGTGAAATGAAAATCTAGGGCTCACTGTAGGATTTATATAACATCTTCCTGTTATATTTGTGGTACGAGGGAGGAGATGGGTGGTGGGACTGACAGTAAAAAGATTTTGGAGTGAAGGATAGAGGCAAGAGTCGAGATCAGGATGATTGTGGTGGAGTAGAGATGGGTGGAGAGTTGGCTGTTTATTATGATGAAACCGGCTGCAGAGAAGGAAATTAAAAAACACTTTTGAAGTGTCGATGTGTAACTATAGACTTCATTAACTGTCCCCCAGTTTTGGAAAGTATTTACTTTACTGAGCAAACTTGAGGCATTTGTATTTCCATTGCCTTCCTTCTTAATTATTTTCCACTACATATCTTAGGAAATTTTCCAGTCCATTTATCTGATCTCTATATTAAAGCTACAATATGTAATATTTTCACATTAAAATATCTATTAAAGACTTGGTCTGTGTTATATATTGTGTGGACTAGTGTACTTGCGTCGTATGAAATGTTTCCAACAATACACAAATTCAGAGAAAGTCATCGTTTTATTCAACGTAATGGCCCGTTTAATTTGGTTGCCAGTCATATCCCCTAATAATATTAATACTAATATTAACGTTTATCTTAACGGCAGCTTTTTCATCAGAATGAAATTACATACTGTGAATATACGTCACTAAATGTAATGTGAATAAAGCTTTAATACATAACCTCGTCTGTTAACATGATTTCTGCCTGAGTCGTGTTAGATAGATTTTCATCGGTGAAAACTCCCATGATCCCACGCTACTTCACGACATCATCTACTTCTATGTGTTTTGTTATTGTTTTAATTGACAGATCCCTAGTGACAGAAATTACATTGTGTGTGTTAAATTTATTGCCAATGTATTGTCTGTCTTATCTTCCATAGTACACTTTTAAGTATGACAAAACGTATGATTATTACATGAAATATGATGAGACACAAGAAATCAATTCTGTGTCTCCCCAGGAACCAAATTTACAAAAACGCCATGAATTGCCATAACTCCCACTGTCAAAACTATGCACTTTGTTCAAATGTCAGAATGTCAACCAACAAGATAACGTTAACCATCGCTTTTAACGCTGACGAGCAAAGTTAGCTAGGCTACAACGTATGAAAGACACACGAAACAAACAATTCAAATGCTAACATGCGCAAACAAACATGACTGACTTCCTTTTCCGTTGTCAAAACACTGTTTCTCTTCCATCAGTTTCTTTTACGTTGTTTTTGTCTTGTTGCAACTGTTACGTTGCTCTCGTCACTGCGTCTTTTACATCATCTTTGTTTCGTTTGGAAACTCTTCCAGAGAACACTCTTCTTCTTTTTGAATTAGGGAAATGAATTCACATCTGTCATCGTTATGTGCTTTACTCTGACAACTGATGACTCAATAAAAAACAGCTCTGTGATCCTTAGTTTGAGTAGTGAAAGGCAGCTATAGATTAAACTCCTACAATGCTCATTATACTGCTATTCAACAACATAATGAGCATGTCTTTAGATACTTTGTGTTGCTAATTTCTCTTTTACTAAGTGAAGCCTTCTGTCACTGGTCGGCCATTTGACTTTGCTGGATATCTGCCACTCAAATGTGATGAGAAAACATCTGTCAGCAGCAGCACATGTATCAGTTATACAACAGCATCTGATTCTTAACCACAATAAAATATAGATGAAAGATTTTTAATTTAGTTGAACTAATTGTTTTTTCAAATGGTGGCAGCAGGAAATATTATTTCCAGTGACATAAAGGCACCAAATGTGGTATTTCAAAATGTAACAAAGGTGAATAGCTGCACCAAAATACCCTGCCAGACTCTTGTGCGGAGAGAAGGTGAATTGTACCCTCCAAAGGAGAAGGATAATGGCATGCTGCAGTAACTTTGTATAGCCATTTTACGACAGCCAGTCTTGTCAGTCTGTCCTTCACACAGCTAATGCAGCATGGCGCTGACTGGAGAGTGGATATAATAGAGCCACAAGTTATGCTTTACAGAGAAAGGGGCGCTTGTCCATGTGTAGAGGTGTCATAGAAAAACCAGCCCGTGAAAAAGTCGCAGAAATAGATGCTTCCAGGCGTAAGACCCCACCACAATTTTCTCTTCAACAGAATTAGCACACTTCTTCTACCTTTTATTGAAAAGGTAGTTGTGGGACTGACTCCGAACCAAGCAGGGCTGTGTGATATGATCTGGTCGTTTCGTATCGACATAGAGAGACATGTCGCGATGTTACACATTTTCTGTAATTCAATCCACATCCAAAAAATGACCACGTAAAAAAAGGCCTATTTCTTATAATCGCAGCCGATACAACGTTTCGCAAACTCTCGGTATCCGCACGTGATCTCGGGGACTGTCTGCGTCACGTTTGTGCAGAGTCACGACCAAATACAGTGCATGCATGTCATTCTGTAATCATGGTTGAGTCTGACGGAAGCGTCCCTGTCTGGACAAACAGAATAAATGTAGGCCTAAAATGTGAATACGGTCAAAACGGCAGAACGGTTTGAATTGTAGCAGCAAAGAAAAATGAATACAGGTCTAACATACTGTATATATTGGGGTATATAAGCAGCAGAATAAGCCTCACAAGTAAACAAAACCCCGCATCTCTGTGGAAGAACACAAATCGGCATCCAAGCGAAGCGAAAATGCTGACATAAAGAGTGTGATTTGCAACAGGATGAAATAAACGAGAGACATAAAATGAAATAACAGACTTTTTTATTTTTTTCTGTCTTCACATAATGTACGTCATCGTATCACACAGCGCTGGAGCCATGTCGGGTCTGCTACAGAGTACAGGACAGGCAAAGCGAAGATGAGAGTCAGATTAAGCTGAACAGGCTGAAATTGCTTCTCTTGTGACCTGTTTTGGTAATTTGCCACAGCCTGATGACGCTCATCGTATCTAATGGCTCACTGGTTGTTTACGGCTTTCTGTGATTAATGTTTTGGAGACGTAGAAGGAGATGGGCCGAGTGATACAGAAAAACACTTGAGCTTAATAGAGGTGTACAATAAAGAATGTGATTGAAAGGAGCGGAGGAGGGAAGAAATCGTCCAGAACTTGCTCAAGGGCATTTTGATCTGCTAAACAACTTCCAATCATTTCGACCAGCAGCCCAGACTTTTAAGGCTGCTGCTGATCCCGGGCTGGTGAATTTATGCAGCTCGAGGGAAGCTTTAGTCCTGTCGTCAAATGCAAATGAGGTAAAAGGTCAAACTAAACAAAACACAAAACAAAACAAGGCAATAAAGTTCAACAAACAGAGTCTAGTGAACATCCCTCTACCTAAGCTGTCCAACCTCCATTTAGGCATTTTCTTGTTAACATGACATCCTTATTTATGTGATCTCCCAAGGTATTACACGACATTTCTACAAGCAAAAGAATTTACATATTTTAGAAGAGACTTATGAATACCGTGTTAGCCGATTAGCCAGCTGCAGCTTGTTTTTGGAACATCATAAAATCACGAAATCATCCCATATCTGTCTGTCTTGTCTGCAGTTTGGAAATGCTGCTTCTGCCGTTTGTATATTTGTGCATAACTGTTTATAGCTTGTTCCCTGCTCGTAGTTTTTTTTTTTTGGTGATAAAAGATGATTACGTGATGTTCGTCGGTGATGTAGGAGCTGCGGCGATTAACCGATTGGTTGTTGACTATTAAACTAATCGACAACTGTAATCAGTTTGAGTCGTTTCTTTCAGAAGAATGTTCAAAATTCTATGATCCCAGCCTCTTAAATTGTACGTTTTTTGGTTTCTTTTTACTCCTCTAAGAGAGTAAACTGTAATATCTTTGGGAAACAACGATCGCCATTTTCTGAAGTTAAACGATGATCGGTAGATTAATCGACAGTGAAAAATAATCGCTTAGATCTAGGGAACGGTCTCCGACGAGTGCGGTTTTCTGCCCGTATCATACTTTTAATACCCAAAACACATCCGCGTGGGCACTATGAAGAAAGCAAAGCGTCACACAGATGACCGAACATTTAACAGTAAATCGTGTTATTTGCAACAGAATGGAATAAAAGAAAAGCGTAACATAAAACAACAGATGTTTTTCTATCGTCACGTGATGTACTATATCATCACATTGCAGAGCCCCGATACATAATACATGGTCGAATGTGTTAATATAACGTTACTTCCTCACAACAGATTCTAAAAATGCTCACCGCAGCATGATACCCCTGTAATAACACGAGAGAGCAAAAAAAAAAACTCTCTCTAAGCAAATCAGTGTTATTCAAAGAGTTGGCATGGAAACCATTAAAGCCCAGCGCACACGCACAAACACGCGCGCACACACCTAGACGTCTCCGCATGGCCATCTGTCACCGCACCAGGTCTGCCAGCTTCCCTCCCGTTCCCTCTGTAAATACGGTCGCTGTCTTTGCAGTCCGAGCTCTACCGGCCATATTGTCCGGTCGGATTCAGGCTCTGTGGTATTTTTACAGTAAAATATTGCGCAGTGTTAGTTTCAACTGCCTGATTGAATAAGAGCCACAGATGTGATTAAAAAGGCGCTGGAATATATTTCCTGTATTGGAGGAGGAAAGCTATGAAGCGTCTGAGTGTTCTGCTGCAATTTGGAAACATCATTAACAGGGCATTTCTGTGCGTTAGACTTGACCAAAAATGAAGAGTGCTATTCTATCCTAATTACTGGCCTTTTAACCCAGCTTGAGGCTTTCGAGCGCAAATTCAGCAACTTCACTTTCTTAACAGCCCAAAGCACATAAAAAGCCTCAATACAGCCTCTGGATGAATCCCGACTACCAAACATTAGGTCTCCGTCCTCCTGTCGGTTATATAATATACTCTGTAATCTCAATCACCGAGACTAATAAAGAAGAAGACGTTTGATTGTTGTAAGAGGCCAGAGAATATAATCGTACTAGTTTTGACAGTCAAATGCAGAATAGATGGACAGAGCTGTTAGAGGTTTTGGTAAATACTAAACATCTTATCCATTAATTTAGAAAGTAATCCAATATGCATGCTGCCTGGATTATCACATATTACTGATGATGATGATAATAATAATCATGATAACTTTTATTTACAGAGCACTTCTCAAATAAAGTACAACGTGCTTAAAAGGAAAAAAAAAACCCAAAAAACAGACAGCCTCTGTTAGACACTAAGGCAGTGTCTACAGAAGAACGTGCTTACTTTTCAATGGGATTACGTACAAAATCACAACTAAAACACAATGTCACACTAGATCACATGACATGTACGCTGCATTCTAAAGACCATGTATGAGTTTTTTTATGTCCTTTATTAGATCGGACTATTCTTACTAGAAAGTTGACGTAGTATGTAGTAATTTGACCGTGTGTTATGTAATTATTTTTGTATGAGTGTCTGTTCCATATAATGCATGTGATCTGATTTGTCCTGTTTTCAGTGTTTGGTTTGTACGCTGCGGGTTTGTCCTCTTTTTATTTGTTTTCTTGAGTTTCAATAAACATACCCGCGAAGAGAGAAGAATCAATGAATAGTTAATATACCGAGTCTCGGCAGATTACGGAAGACAGTTGTTTTATCCCTTTGCACAGAGCACAACCTTGTGCTGAAATATGTGTTGTTCCCTTTGAGGCAAAAGGAGTGGCACAGTGACACCATGTGGCGGGAAGAAGTATTGCAGAAAAAATAATACACCGTTCTGATATTTCTAATACGTCTGCATGTATTTGTGCTGATGACAAACAAGCCTCCAAATCAACAAACCCGCATTAGAGCCAATCACTGAGGGCATAGTCATTTGCTTACAGTATACTGTTCGCAATTTCGACTACAATATCTGTATCAAAATGCTCATGCTTGATTTCTCACAGTGTTGGACTAAAAGTACTAATTCCAAACTATAAAAATACTCCACTCCCAGTAGACGTTCGACACTGAAAACCTTACTTAAGTATAAGTATCAAAGTATTATCAGTAAAATGTACAAAAAAAGTATAAAACATAGTCGTAGTGACATAGTTGTTTGTAGTTACTCGTCCCTTAAAGCAACACTTAATCCATCAGTTAAAAATCAACACATCTGGATAGGAAGGTGATGGAAAAACTAATGTCAGACAAATGGAGTGGCATAAAAAGTACAGTATTTGCCTCTGGGATGTAGTGGAGTAGAAGTAGAAAAGTGCATGCACATACTCAAGTAAAATACAAGTATCTAAAACGTGTTCTTAAGCACACAGCACTTGAGTAAAAGTACTTAGTTGCATTCCACCACTGATTATGCCTGAATAAAGTACCTTAGTATTAAGTGGAGCCAGTTCTTCTGTACAGCAGGCTCCCTAACCTAATATGCCATCACTTCCATTTATTCTAAAACCTTAGCAAACTGCCAGCAGCTTGACTAGGTTGGCAAGTATCAGCACACTAGTTGCTGAATGACTCAAATGCAGCTGTATTTCAAAAATCACATGAAAAGCCTTGCTGTGTGATGTTTAACATTCACCATTCATTATCAGCGTCTAAAGATACCATATATATATATATATATATATATATATATATAAAGAAGCAGAAATGCCTGCAGCTGATTCTAGCGAGAGAGCGAAAAGAGGCCAGAGACAAAAGATAATGTTAGCAGGATAAAAGGATGAGGGGGTGAGGGAGGAGAGGAGGTGGTAAGTGATGGTGGAGCTGGGAGTGGGGTGGGGGGTGGTTGTACACGATCAGAGCATGAGACAGCGGGGGAGAGAGAGGGAAAGACATGATTTTTAGGGGATTTATGCAGCTGTTTTGTATTAAAAAATAACAGTTAGACGTCACAGCTGAGAGAGGAGTGAGGTGGTATTGACTCGTAAGATCAGCCAAGGCGAGCGTGATGTACAACTAACAACTCTCTCTTCCTCCTCCTCCTCCTTCTTCTTCTTCTTCTTCTTCTTCTTCTTCTTCTTCTTCAACTTTCTCTCCTCTCCTGCTCCACCTGGCTCCGATATGTTCTTCTCCCAGCTCGTCATCATGTCCGGCACGGTGTTGTTGGCCTACTACATGGAGTGCACAGACCTGTTCAGCGTGCACGTGCAAGGTTTCTTCTGTAATGACGCTGAGCTGATGAAGCCGTACCCGGGCACGGAGGAGTCCAGCTTCATCCCTCCACTCATCCTGTACTGCGTGGTGGCGGCTGCACCCACAGCTGTAGTGAGTAAAACTCATTTTGTCGGTATTTCTCTGCAGCGTGAAAGCGCAGGTGTTCTCTGTGAGCTACTCAAATGCTTTCACCATCTTGTTGCATGCTGCAGCTCTAATCGGATGTGGCGCGCATGTGTTTATTTATCTTTCCGTGAAACAACCATGTTTTGAATTTCCTGCTGTCAGATTCTCACAGTCGAAATGCATTTTCTATGCCTTTATATACGAATTGCTGAAGTTTAACTTTGAAATAGACGCGAAGTTTGTGACCATTTGCAAGAGCAAATGAGTTATTTCGCTCTTAGGGGAGCTATATTTTACATAAGCCTAAGAAGAATACAAATTCAGTCATGAACGCTTTTATCTATAATTCACAGCAATGATCCATTTATCCCACATAAATTCTTTTTACTCTGCCAGTGTGAGAAAAATGTCACTACAAACAGACAGACAGAGGAGTTTTAATGTCTTTTTTGGGTCAAGTGACACATTGGGAACTGATTTCACAGACTGAACTTTTGGCTCTACTTTATTGCTGCATCTCTCTGACTTATTTGCTGGTTCACAAAGGGCTCTGTGACGTGACAATGTACCGTGTCTTTTACACTCCATTATTATATTTCATTGTGCTGCAAATCACACTCGTGGCTACAATATTTTTCAACGTTTGGATGATGCTTTGCGTTCCTCCTCGCGGCGCCGATGCAGGCAGGACATTTGCATAAAGGCAATACAAACAAACATGGAGGAGAGTGAATGTGACACAGGATTCAGGACCAGCTACGGCCATGTTGTGATTACTATGGACGATATTGGGACTTGTGATTGCGATTTGAGCCTGCTTGATTAGTTATCAAGGGAAATGCACAGATTAAAAGATAAAAAAAAAACTTCCCAAAAATAAGACTTTTAAGTTTTTACACAGTGCCTCTTGGTATTCAGAGTCACTGAATTCAAAATGTCACCATACACACACTGAAACTTTAAATTGCAGACTTTTGCAATCACATAATCGCACAGGCTGACATTCTATTTGCGATTGCAATTCAATTATTCGTGCAGCTCATGGACCAACCAGCTCAAAATGAAGAGTTTGTACTTGCACTGTCGCATAGACCGGGTTTGGGTATGAAAAGTCTGGCATAGACCAGAAAACCAGTCCTGCAAACCGGCCCTCGCAGAGTGTCACGTTTGATATGTTGTAAAATGAGAAAATACATTTTACTTGTTACAATTACAATTTATTCACTGAATTTACAGAAAACCTCGTGATTTTGGTCATATCTCACATCGTGCTGAACGTACCGGTGAACTGCAGTGATTTGGTTGAGAAAATAGAATGGTGGTGCGTTAAGATCAAAATATGTAGGGCTTGGTGGGAAGGCAGCCTTATGTAGACACAAATGTCTCCGTAATATGTTGGATTTTCTAATTCATACAGTATCATAATCACAAAGAAACATCAGATCGTGCAGATTTTACATTCAGGCCCTTGAGCATCTGGTTGCACTAAAAATAAATAAAGTTTTTGGTGGCTTGATCTTTCTTTTATGTGTTAAAATGGAGTACCTTAAGATACCAAACCCGTCAGTCGTTTTTTGAAAACGAGTTTGAAGAGCTTGGCAGAACTTCAACTTAATCGGTATTGTATAACGATCACTCCATAACCAAATCATAAGCCAAAACAGAATTATATTCCGGGGTATTTGCTTTTAAAATGCGATACAGTTGACTCTATTTCCCCATTCAAATGCCTCATGCTGAAGTTGCGCTACGTAGCCACCAGGTGTCAGTGTTGCTCCACGCTTCCACATCAGACCGCACGCCATATGTCTCCAGGCCCTTGGGTCAGTTCATTATTAAATCCATGCCAAGTATTTTCAGAACACCTCCTGAACAGTGTTTGCATTTGCTTGTTTAATATTTGGATTATTTCTCACATTTGAAATGAATCATAGGAGAAGGATAACAAGGGTCATACCCAGAATACAGATAACGACGCAGCGTGGTTCAGTTTGAGGAGCTGGTCTCAGTCTGTTTTACTGACTGTTTGACATGCAGTGCACACATGTTAGAGCTGCGTTTTTGAGTCACGTCACCTCAGACACGTGCGTTGTTGCACACTGGTTTTTGAGCTTTAAATCAGGTTATCTTTCCTTGTTAGGCGTACCTCTTTTACTTGTTTTTATGCTAAACTAATCCATCTACACGTAATATGTTTTTAATTGCTCTCAAAATAAATTGTGTTGCCATACATTACAAATAAGGCATTAGATTCAAAGCGTTTACTGCGTCATATTGTGAATTAGACGCGTGAATTGCAGAGAACTCCCGGGCCTCATGCAAGAACATTTTCATATTCTTATCTGAACTTCCTCTTACTTCTTGTAGTCCAATCTCGAGCGTGCCACGTCAGATTCAGCAAACGCTCGTAACTTCAGAAGGGTGTGTAAATGACCCACATGAATGTAATGAATGAGCTTAATATAAATTGTGTAAGGTTTTCAAACTCAAAATCGCTTCAAAGTAATGAAATATACAAGAACAAAAATGGCGTCAGGTTTTCCTAAATCACTCATATGGGGCTTTTTAAAACAGATTTGTTAGTATAAGTGGTTCTTGCACGAGGCCCAATCATGATACATTGCCCACAATAATGAATGGTATCATTATGCAGTGATTTTTGCGATACTTGATACGTTGCAAGACGAATGCTGTGATATATATCATGATGTCCATGCAACTGAAGAAGACTGAATACCCCTAAGAAGGCAAAAAGCAGGAATTCTGCGTTTATTCACTGCTCGTGGTGTTGATTTCGCAGGATGTGACGACTGAGATGAAATAATGGTACAAGACATCTTAGCTTAGTGCCTCTTAAACTGACACACACTGACCGACTGCATCTACCATATCTGTGTGCCATGTGTTTTAATAAAAAAATCGATATTTGTGTGTATCGACAATATCCTGCAAGAGGAAGTGATACAATCTGTTCCCATATTTTCTATATTTTGTTTCACCCCCTGTTTTAATGTATAAGTGTTAGTTTTGGCAGAGGAGTGTACTCGTGTGTTAAACGTGCTTTGCTAAATGAAATGTAATGTTTACTGTCAGTCTTTTCTTTGTCTCTAGTATCACTTATCTTCTATTAAATGCTGTAAGAAAGCCAAAGTTAAGTAAACATATTTGCTGCAGAGCAAGGCCTTTTCAAACTGACGCTTTCTATTAAAGACCTCGAGAGGCTCTTAATCAGAGATGTGATTGTTTAATCTGCCTGTCTCTTAAGGCGCACGTCGTCCACTGTACTGTTCTCCTGGCTCTTTATGTTAATTTTATTGTGTTTATTATCTTTGCTCTCGGGCTCTAAACAGCGAGTGCTGTAAACTGGAATGTAAGGCTGATGTAAAATCAAAATAGCTGTCATTTTTATTGAGGAAAATAAAACACATCGCATAGCTTGCCGTTTCTCACTGTACCTAATTGGTTGGTGCGCTGGTCCACAGTGTTACACACCTGAAAACACACACACACACACACACACACACACACAGTCATACACGTATGAAATAAAATCCAATACAGTAAATTGGTTTAAAATCCAGAAGAGCGCTCAGATTGGACAGGAAATGTGACAGACGGTATTATTTCCAGCTGATGAGTTGAGAGTGCATCTGTTTGCAGTTTTGACAGACTCTTCTGCATTGACTGAAAAAAAAAAACAAAACTTGTTGAAGACTGTGTGTACTGTACATCCAGCAGCTGCAGTGTACCCAAGTCTGATACACTGTAAATGAATGTATTTTTTTCAAAGTCCTGTTGTCTATTATTATTATTCTTACCATTCCCTTTTGCTTACAATATCTCTTTGTTAATGTTTAAGTGGCACGATTTAATCCTTCTTGTCTTTGCATTTTCATAAAATTCATTCATTCCTAATAAGATGACTTACTCGTACTTGTCCCTAATCACGCATCCCTCCTCGGGGAGTGCTGCCTCAGCTCTTTTAGCTTTGTTTTACGCTGCGGGTCATATTTCTATTTCCTCTTGCTCTCTCTCTTAATACTACAGTGAGTGTTGCAGCCTTTATTCATCTGTATGCTGTCCCAAACTTTTTTAATTGTGCTCTCTGAGAGTGCTGTGTCAGGTGCTCAAGTTTGAGTTTGACACCGCGTACATCGCTCGATCACCGCATGCGTCATAAACCAGAGGAACGGCCAATCAGAATTAACGATGACAGGCCTGAGATGTCGGCCAATTAGCGCAGAGGCAGTAATTTATGCGGACTGTTCCACATGGCCAGGCCAATGTGAGGCTATGGAGGTTAGATGGGTCATATTCAAGCTATACGGCCCATAAACCTGTTCAGCTATAGACAGGAGTCAGACAATCAGTCCTTCACTCTCGGACTCAAGATAATGAGAACGTGATGTTGCTCTTGTCAAATGAGGAGCCAACAAAAACTTCAGCTGACTGATGTAACAGAGCGGGAGTTAAGCGCTATCGCTGACTGTGAAAGTGCTTCAAGATAAATTTTCTCTGATGGCTGAGGTCAAAAAGAAAAGAAAAGAGAGGAGGCTGTGTTGAAGGCGGTGGAAAAGCCCCAACACAAGAAATACAAAGCCACTGTACTTTAGGGCTTTATGGCTGCCTTGGTAGTAATACTGAAATGATTATTTTACAGTCGCTCAGAGATAAAGCTTCACTAGGCAGAAATCTGGAAAAAAAATGCCAGAATTTGCAAATCCACACTGTCCTCCTGTAGTTCTCTCTCCTCTCTGTCCTAAGCATGGACTTTACAAAGACTGACGACGCAACACAGTTTCATACCTCTATGGAAAAAGTGAAGCTGAAATGTGACAGTTAGGAGAGCTGCCATGTTGCTTTTGTGTCAAGCCACAGAGTGTGATCAAATATTCTATATAATATTCTTTGGTCTCTTCTGTTAGAAGAGACCAAAGAATGCTCTTCTGTTACAATGGAGTCCTATGGGAAAAGTGGCTCAGTTCGCTGAATAAACAACTACTTTGGTTCCATAACAGTCAGACGACCTCCGTGATGATCTTTAACATCTTATCCATAGACGAGCAAACTACGGCACCACCTGGTAAGATCTAACGTTAACTAAATGATGGTTTTGTGAGACAAGTGAGCTGAGCCTGAAACCAGAGCCAAGTGGAGGTGCAGAAGTCTGGTTTCCTCTCAGGACTCTTGAATTGTAATATGCTGAAACATTATTGTGGAATTTTTGCCCCACGGCTGCCTTCTGAAGCTTTAAGGCTTAAACCAGCAGTCACTGATTTTTCTTAGCCACTATAAATACATTAATACCATACAAGGTTGACGTACTGAATGTATTTGCATATTTACACATCTAGACAACACCGCGGCTTTCAATTAGAGTCAATTTGGCCTATTGACTTCCTGACTATTTGAAAATCAACAATGCATTTTATGGACGATTCTCGAAATCCGTGGTTCAGTTCAGACCTCAGAGCTGCAACGCGGATTGCGAAATGGATGGAACTGGAATCTCGAATCAGTTGTCATTTACGAAGCAACAATGTACTTTTTTTTTCCGGATTTTCTGCTTTTCTATGTTGAATCTCATTGTAAATTTAATACCTTTTGGGTTTTGAACAAGTATCGCGCTGCTCGGATCTTTACCGTAGATTCTCTGACTTCAGTCAGTGTAACATTACTGTTAATTCTTGGCGACTGCAAAGAGACAAAATCTCAGCATCAGAAACCTTTTGGGTGCAGCTATCTTCTTTCACAGTCTAATGGGTCTGACTCAAGTTGCACGATCGGTTGCTTCAAAAACTCATCTTGTTGTGAAACCTTTCGGAGTGGAACAAATCACACAGCGGATCACTGGTGGATGCCGTTGGGAACAGGTGTCACATTTAACAGTATGACAATGAAAAACTTGATAATAGCGCGGCGGGCATAAAAAGAGGTACTCCTGAATACTGTGGGCAGTTACTGTCTGTCATTTTAATGCCACAAGTGCAGTATTTTATGGACTTTGGAGGATAATGAGCAGCTGCGAGTCTATAAATCTGTGACATTGGTGGATGGGTCAGTGTTATTCAGATAATATATGAACTCTCTGTTCTTCTCATTTCAGCTGAAATTATTCCGAAGACCTAAGTGCTCTGTAAATGATTTGAATGTTCTTTCTTTGTCTATCTCTTGTTTAACCTTGTAGTTTTGGTTTTTTTTTTGAAGACAGTTGTTTATTAGATAGCAGATAGTTTATGCTGTACATAAGTTACAAATTATTTCCTGTTTACACTGCTTTACAGTCACAATCCTTTTAACTTGAAAGACTTTTCCTGTCTCTAACTTGGAAGACGCAGCTGCTTCTTGGTCTACGACATTATTCTTCAGAAGATGGATGTTTCTGTTGCGATGCGTTTGATGATGGTTTTATTTAGTATTTGCATGCTTTACATCTGTCATCACGCAGTAAGAAGAGTGTTTTGAAAGTACCCAGCTTCCTTCATGCTCATGAATCAAGACGTGACTGAATCCAGTACAGCTTTTAAACTCCATAACCGTTTCATGTGTCCGCTGTCAGTTGTTTTCTCTCTCGGTTTTTAAAAAACGTTTCCCACACCGCGGCATCACACGCTGTTGCCAGTTGTAGAAAAACAAAACAGATAGGCATTCACAATTACATGTTGATGATAAAAAGCATTCACAAAGGATGCTGGAAAACACAGGTGTGGTGTTACCTGTCCTCAGGCTCAAAACAAACTTCTTTTTACGAGAACAAACGCGCACCGAAGGCCAAAACCACGTGTGCACGCTTGTATTGTATGACAAAACAAACACACACATTTTTGTAGCAGCCTGCCTCACCCTAGGCAGCTGGGAAAGACTTTCATTTAGTGTGTCCAGCAGCAGTTTTTCCATTAGATGTGATGTAATGTCCACAGTATAATAGACCCGAAGAAAGGATGCATTAAGACAGTAGTTTATGTACACAGGCCAGGCAGGGCAAAATGTTCTTTTCTCTATAATGGGATGTCTAACTTAAGTTTTTTTTTTTCCTTCCTTGTCTACTCTTTTTTTTGTTTCTCTACCCTTTTCTGTTTACATGCGCTTCTTTTGTGGATCCCCTTATATGCCCCGTATGTCTGTTTTCTGTTTATGTGCATGTGTAGATTTTCATCGGAGAGGTGTCCATGTACGTGATGAAATCAACAAGGGAAGCTCTGCTGGCCCAGGAGAAAACCATTGTGACAGGAGACTGTTGTTACCTCAACCCCCTTATTCGACGCATCATACGCTTCATAGGTAAGAAAGTTTTCATGACAAGGACTCGCAATTGCCCTAAGCCCCTTCATGCTGATCGCACACAGCAGTAGCTGACATCTTAGAAACACAGCGTCCTCAACATGCACAAAGACACGGATATCAGCAGATTCTAATACAGAGCGGTGCAAAAATCAGGAGTTCTCTTTTCATCTTGATTGCGTAAGTCTTAGCACATAAAAACAGCCCCCGTAGCCTAATGGTTATACTGGATCAGCATGGAAGCACAGTTCGCTCTCTCTGTGCCCTTTTTGCTGGCATCAGGTTTCAAGATACATTTTCAATTGAGGATATAACGGTAGTGAAGAAGAATTGTATGGATGTGCTTAAATATTTAAAACTAGACAACAGATAGAGAGAGGTGTTACATTTGTTATAAATATCCATTAAAACAGGTCGTAATCATTCAAAACAAAAGGAACCGAGAGCCAAATTTGCTAACAGTTGGTGCCAAGGCAAACTCTATTTCGGCATTAAAAAACAACTGTAGGGATTTACTATAGACGGCGAGTGAAAAGTCAGTGATAAAACGGTATGAATACGGTTACACAGAGCGTGAGGTAGAAGGGAGGGAATTTGGATCTGGTCAGAAAAGACTTTATTTAGCCTACTTCATAAAAAAAAACTAAAAAAACTACAAATCTGACCTTCACATACAATCTGACATTCACAGCGGATATTAGGCTTCATGTCATCCTTCACACCTGCAAATGTTCAGCTTAATGACAGTTCAGGACCATGGACAGCGCACGGCGTTTCCCCTGAACAGTCGACGTTTTTTAAAAAGACAGCATGTTCATTTAAACGTCAACCACATAGCCTAGAAGAAATGTAGGCATTCAGTTTTGTCGACCTGTGTTTTTTTTTGACTGCTGTTCGGTTTCCTCAAAAGGAATCAGGGACATTCCCTTAACGCCTGTCTCCTTTGCAGAGGCTTTATTAAATGCTGCCTTCTCCTTAGGGTGTCTCCTTAGGTCATGCCATCTTTTATTAATTTCCTCTGTGGCCTTTCCCCTTACTACACCTTGCTCATGGTGTTCTAGATGTCTAGATTTTGAAGTACTTTTCCGATACATTCCTCCACCAACACTTCTAACAATTCTACTGCAGGAAACCTGAGAGGAACACATGCATCAAACCTACGCTTATACTATGCTTGTCAGGTTACATCGCAGCTGTGTTGTTAGTAAATCATCTGCGGAACTGGCCACTCCCATCAGAGCTTTTTTTGTTTTTTATTATTATCGTGGCCTCGTGTTAATTTTCCCTGCTTTATCAATATGGCCCTAAATAAACCTTGCATGCGGCGAGAGGTATGGAGGCAGTTCTGAGAATGTTGTGTTCACACATGATGGAGTACGCAACAGGGACGTGCTTAATCTCCTCATTCCTCCTGTCATCCACAGACCTTGAGACCTTGTGGGGTTTCATGATGACCCTGCATGTTAGTATATTGCCTGCGAACGGGATGACAAGTGTTTCGTGCTGGATAATATTTTAAGGAACTGGTGGATTTATATGACATGATGAAGACATTGTCCAGCCGGTAATAGTCTGTTTGCTCACCTTAATGCTCTCGAGAAAAAGCGATGTAGAGGTTGATGTTATGAAGCATTTTGTTGCTTTGTATATTCTTTTCAGCTCAGGGAGTTTGTTCATTCCTTTTGACTAAATGACTGCATCACATTCAGAGAGATCCCGTATTTTGTTTGTCTGCCTGTCTTCAGTTCATAAATTCAAGGTTAGCTTTCCGCTGCTTCCTCCGCAATGTTTACAGCAACTGCCTTTCCGTAACATCATCACGACTGTTACTGTTAAATTTCAGTGAGCTTTTAACCAGGAGGTAACATGTGTATCGTGGCTGAGCCGACATTTGTCACCTGCGAGGGGAGCTCCAATACAAAAAGCTACTGATTCTGTCCGTGACATTTGTGATTCAACAGAGCTTTAAGACGAAGTGGTGGAGTGATTCATTTATTCATGTATGAACCCTTAGTCTCGATGTTACGTAGGTTTTGAATCTCGACTACAAAGCAGAAAAGGCCTTCAAATATGGGAATGTAAACAACACACACACACACACAAAAACAAGGTCATCAAACAGCTGGTAGTCCTAACACCATTGAATATTAATGGAGAAGCTATTTTTAGCCTTGTATCAAAGAGTAGCAAATTCAATAAAAGGAAGAAAAAAAAAAGTTGATCTAAGCACAGTAAGACGTAGTAAGTAACACTGTAAAAAGGGAATTTCAAGAAAGTAAGAAAAGGCTTATTTCTGGGATTTTTTTTTTTTAATAAAAAGAAAAACAATCTTATATATACAGTAACTTTGTCTTGAAAAGATATTTCTGCTAAGATGGAGCTAGGTTTAACCAAAACTACGTAATAGTTTGCATAATATCCCAGCAGAGGAGCAAGATTGCTTTACTTACTAAGTCTATCTTAAATAATGTGTTTTCTTTTCTTGTAATAAGATCAACTCGCTTAAATTTTGGCCTTTTTTCCCCTGATTTTGGCTCCTGCAGCCGTTACACCAAGTTGGTTATATTTAAGAACATTTGGCTTCTTTCTTGTAGGTCTGTTTGTGTAGTATATGGCACCAGTATACTGTATGTATATAAGTTTTTGTCTACAGTACAGAATGTACCGTCTCTTGGAACCGGTGCTTTACCCTAACTCTGCATTTGGCACGTCTGGCTTACCTCCTCTTCTTGCACATGTAGTTGTGTAGTACAGGCTTTGCGATCAGCAAAAATGTTGACATTCGTAGCTTGACATTATGTGAATTTGGAGGCTTATAGACTTGGCTTTTGTTACTCAGGGGATACTTTTGGCAGCATTTTCTAGACTCTAGGCCAACAGCCACAACGATCTCATCCTTACTGAGGTGTGACGAGAATCCCTCCACAGAGTCAATCGCCAATCTAAAAATGCTAATTGTCACTTGTTATGCATCAGATATTCAGTTTTGCTTAAATGCGTGGCTTGTTTGGAAGCAGTTTGGTGAATTTCAGAGGTTTGATGATTGGCTGGCCACGCTAGCTTCTTTAGTTTAAATGAGATAAACTTGCTGGTGGCTATTCAGTTTAAATACAGAAGACCCGGTCTGGCTGAATGGATTTCAGTAATTCTTCAGCGAAGGCAGCCAATTTGGATCAAGTCCAGTTGTAATACATTTACTGCATTAGCCACTGAAACGAAATTGAATTTAAACAGCAGATCTTGTGTAAATATACATATATATTTATATATATGTGTATATGTGTATGGAACATTTTAAGTCTCGCAAAATGGGCTTTTTACATCACCTTTAAAGGAAAAGTTTGTAATCTCGCACACTCGTGACACTTTTCTTAAAGAGTGCAAATTTCAATTCCTTGTAATGAGTTTTTGAGAAAGGTACAACCGGGCAAAGTGACAGACCCCTTGCTCTATCTTCCAGTAAGCGAGGCCGCCTGCTTGAGTTTCCTGACACAATCAGAATTGCTTTGTTCGTTTCTGGATAATACCCCTCAGTTTATAAAATACTAATCTGAAATTCATAAGGCAATTCGCATGATTTATAATTCCGTCTGTTTCTGAACAATCTCTCAAATTTGTTGGATCATTGAGGTTTCTACTTTCCTGCACTCTTGCTCCTTCCCATCGTCTCTTCTCCCAGCCTAATTCCCCGTCTCTCTCCGTCTCTCTGTC
>JAPQRN010000005.1:34644732-34655734 GCA_037367275.1 Coranthus polyacanthus | reverse complement strand
CACCCCTGCTCCTACCCACCCCAGACGAGAATACAAAGCAGAGTAATTTCATGGCTAAGCAGGCCAGATAATCAGCAGTCATATTTCACAGCAATAGGAATGCAGACGCAGACACCGGTCAGGGTTGGTGGGCTGAAAGTGTCAGTGCAATCATTCATATTAGCGGTTATTTCATTTTGTTTGTGTTACATCTCCTACCTGTTGTCCACTATCATCTCAGTCTGTTTTAATTTTCAGTTCAACGTTCTTTTCGTTATCCTTTCGCTTCTCTTCATATGAGAAGTATCGACGCTGTATTCAGTAAAAACTATTATCCACACTCTCAGTTACTCAAATTGATATTTAATCAACACATCAGGCCATTGTAAGAGGCAAAGTTAAGCTCATTCCTTTTCTTGTTGAACTAATCTCTGCACAATCGACTGCATCAGGCTAATTGGCACTTCCTCTTTTGCTTCACACATTATGTGCTTTAACTGTGGAGAGAGTGTTTTAAATGTTGACTAAAGGAACATTTAGGAGGAAAAACGACGGGCGGCTCTTCGTAGTGACTACAAATAGGTTTGGGTTTTTTTTTCTTCTCCCCAATAGAAAACTATCAGACGTTAAATGTGGTGTCACCGTTAGATATTCTTGAGTTTAGCTTTGACTAATGACAGATGGGAGTTTATGAGCTGACGCTGGGAGCTGGAAAACCGCAAACCAATTTAACCCCGGATATAAGGTCCACACATCATCATGTAAGGCAGAAATGTATTTGTGGATGTATTCGTGTTGTTGTGTATAGTGTGTTTGTGTATCTAAGCATAAGCAGCATCCCTTTTTATATGGAAATGTAATAGACGACATATATGGCCTTAAATGTATTGAATTCACTTCAGAGCACCAATAACTAATGAGCCGTCGGTATCTGTGTTTACTTAAAATTACACTTGTAAAGGGACCATTAAAGAGTAAAATTACTCGTGGAGCACATTAAACCTTTAATCATGAATTGAATTAATCAAATGAATCATGAATCAAATTAGTCTTATAGTCAGATGTAGTGAACTGAGCTCTGCTCTTAAAAATGCACAGGAACCACGACGTTAAATGAGAGCATTTATTTCTAACTAAATGCACGAACTGCTGGGTACAAGACATGTACAAATAGATAGATGAATGAGACAGTAATGAAAGCACAGTCAGAATTACCCAGATGGGTGAATGGATCTTTGTATAACCGGGTCAGTTGTATTTGGAGATGGTCCTAAGAGTACAGCTTATGAACCCGGCCATACAAACGAATGAAAGGCAAAGGTTTGAGGAGTCCGAGAAATAACCGGCATCGAGCCTTCTTCACGGAAAACAGAGGTGTCCTGGCCTACTCCGACCTCGTCCGTAGGAGCGGAGCTGTGCGTTGGTGCTGCTTCACCCGTGGCTTCGGTAGTAAAGATCCTGCTTCTGGTTCCGGTTCTGCGATAATGTGGTTTGCAGAACTCAAAGTATCATAC
Organism: Coranthus polyacanthus; assembly: GCA_037367275.1. Classification (NCBI taxonomy): domain Eukaryota; kingdom Metazoa; phylum Chordata; class Actinopteri; order Kurtiformes; family Apogonidae; genus Coranthus; species Coranthus polyacanthus. The sequence goes on along the minus strand of JAPQRN010000005.1, from coordinate 34,654,241 downwards.
ACTCGATACTTGATCACCTTATGGAGTTGGACTTATACCACTATATTACATACATTATTCATTACACATCAAGAGTGATATTACAATCTATGTTATCTCTAAAGCTACGTATAACTGTAGATTCTCCTCTGGATGTATGACAATATATGAATTTATGAAGAAATTTATAACATACATGAAATACCTATAGTAAAATTTGTAAATGTACAATACATGAAAGTTTTCCAATTTCTAATAGGTTTCATATTGTATGTACTTTGTGTGTATATAGGTACATTTATTTATTGTTAGTTTAAATAACCATATGCTTAATATATGGAAATGCAGTATATGTTAGTCCATATACAGAATTATTATGATTTTATGATTTTTCAATAGAACAATCCCGTCAACAGTGGCAGTTTTGTTTGAAATGAATGAATCAAAGTGGTTAAATAATTACGGCATTTTACAATAGGTATGATAATAACGAAGTACTTTCAGTAAATTATGTAGAAAAACATGAAGTATCGAAACAGTAAAATTTCCACATTTTATACTGGACCAAAACCATTTTTGAGACGACGTTATTATGTGCATCAGCAGCATGTGTGAGTTTAGGACAATCCGGAGTCATTTCTAACTCAGCTAAGACAGAGAACTGCGTAACGAGGAGATGACGTCCATTTTGATTCTTCATGAAGAGGACAGTGAGAGAGTCATTGCTAAGGAATCAGCAAAACAGTTGCCCATCACGACCTCCACAAGAAAACACAGTCTGACTCCACCGAGATCTGCAAAAAGAAGAGGCAGAGAACACACTTTCTACCTCTTCCGTCACACTGGTCCCATAATTCTTTTCAAAGCCGTACGTGTATTGTATTTGCCTGTGGGTAATGACGACTTTGTACTGTCGTTTCTCATCATGTTGCTGTGTGTGTGTGTGTGTGTTCCTGTTTGCCTCAGGTGTGTTTGCGTTCGGCCTCTTCGCCACAGACATCTTCGTCAACGCGGGCCAGGTGGTGACGGGAGGTCTATCACCATACTTCCTCTCGGTCTGCAAACCCAACTACACCGGCACCGAGTGTCGCTTTAACCACCAGTTCATCATCAACGGCAACATCTGCACTGGAAACCCCGTCGTCGTGGAGAATGCCCGCCGGTCGTTCCCCTCCAAGGATGCATCGCTGAGTGTTTACTCTGCTGTTTACCTGACGGTGAGAAGTTTATTCTTTACTGAATCCTGCGTGCGTAATGGTTTCTTACATTTCCTTGTACATTGCTTTTGCCTCAACGTTGGCCTAGATGTAACAAGATGAAACAAGAAGAAAACATTTTAAGAGACAGATATTTGTGGTTTTAAACTACTGTTTATGGTCAGAATCGTGTAAAATCATAATCATAGCCGCTGATCTCCAAGGCAAATTATCATGATATAATCTAAAAATTCCATCACAATATGATATAAAATTGCATCGCAATAACTATCAATATCATGGCATCGCTTCTTACATTACAGTAATTATTACAGTACAGTAAAATAAGATAACTTTGCCTCTGAAATAAGTTTCTTGATATTTAACTTCTACATGCTTATGACAATTACTTACTTAAATTAATGTGATGTTATATTTCCATTCGCTGTCTTTTTGGAGCACAGGTGCTTAAAAATATCTCATTCTTTGTTTTCTTTCCTGCTTCCGTATAATCGTACGTGTTCATTCAATTTAAAGTCATCTAAAAACGGGCAGATGAAACAAATGTTGAAAGCCTCCGCCAGATGGATTCTCTTCAACTTCCTGAGCTCATTTAATTAAAAATCCATGTCAAATGGATGAGACTTCAGAGTACTGTATTTTTCTAACATTTGGTGGATGTTTCCTGAATGTAAATCTAAATACACAACAAACATAAACTACAGTGGACGCGTTATTTTTAAAACGCGTCGAACAACTGCTGAATATGTTGCAGTGGTGGATCTCGGCTCGGAGGATTTTCTAATCTCGGAGTCTCTGGTGGCAAAGGGGGGAGGGGGGGGGGGCTACATGTTTCTTGCAAGTGTATTGAAGGGTATTTCGTGTGAGAAAAGGGAGGGAGGATTGTGGCATTTTTGTAAAATTGGCCCGGGGAACGCAAGAGGGAATGACTTTTTGAAGGGTGATTTGAAGAGAGCTGCTATTTGACATGGGAGTGACGATGAGGCTCAGATGCTGAAAAGTGAAAGACGGAGCAGGAGTAGTTTTTTTTTTTTTATCAGCGGGCAGCAAGAAGAATACAAGGACAGAGTGTTGATGAAAAGAGGATTTGATATGTACAGCTCCCTGGCCAGCATTGTGAGGAGGAAAAAGGTTCTCAAGTAGTAAGACAGAGAATATGTTTTTAAATCCTGACCGTCTACTCGGAGTACGCGTTTCCCTTATTAGGCCTATCTTGTAATCTTCTATTCAGCTTTTGTTTGGTGAGAAATTTGACTTATATGATGTAAGTTTTTGACATCTTTCCGTAACACAGTCAGTCATGCGATGGACAGCGCTCCTCATAAAATAGGGTGGGTGGAACTGGATTGTTTTTACGTGCTCGCTGTCAGTCGGCATAATAGGCTCCGAGGCCTGTATTCTTTTAGTATCTTTAAAGTTTTTTTTTTTTTTTTTTTGGTCTGATCTCCTCTAATCTCCTTCTTTGCAGATGTACATCACCAGCACCATCAAGACCAAGTCCAGCCGCTTGGCCAAGCCTGTGCTCTGTCTGGGAACCCTGTGTTCAGCCTTCCTCACCGGCCTCAACCGCGTCTCAGAGTACCGAAACCACTGTTCGGACGTAGTGGCCGGATTTATACTGGGATCAGCTGTTGCTCTGTTTCTGGTGAGAGAAAAGGAGGGATGAGAGGAGACGAGCAAAAGAGACGTGAGGTGGATTCTGACCATGGCTTATTTTCAGATTTAGATTTTTCAGCTTCCGTCTGGAGCTGACCCAAGTAATTAAATGATTAATTCATGCTGCAGCCTCTACCAGCATGGTTTTGTTTTGGGTTTTTTTTTTTTTTTTTTTTTTTTTTTTTGTTTGTGTCCAAAATTCTTACACACAGCAGATTTCCAGTTCGTCTATTTACATTTTTTTCTGGCAGTAAGTACTGTTTGGAAACATGTCTCTCACTTCTTTACTACAAATATCTTAGTATCTTATCCATTCAGTCAGTACAGCATTTTAAGCAACTTTATACTTCTACGTCACTACATCTCAGAGGCAAATATTGTATTTTTTTACCAAGGTTTTTCAAATACGACACAAGAGACCATGCAGGTTACAGATTGTGAAACTGTCCAAACTCCCATGCCAAATAAATACATAGAGCATAATAGGACGCATGAGCGTGACGATGTACTTATGGTATGTGAAAATGTGTGTTTCCGTCCTGCTGTTTTTCTTTTTTTTACACACATTTTCTGCCAAACTGTGGAACAATTTGAAACAACACTATCTGAGTGAGAGGCATGAGCTGTCTACCAGCGCTTCAGAGGACAAAGCTAAAGCCAGTTGCAGGTTTTTGGACAAAATTGATAAAATTCTGGGTCAGAGGCCTGTGGTTACATCTGTCAGCTCCTCAATCAACAGCTCAGGTAACACGTTATTGTGTGAAACACTACGTCTGTGTTTGAAAATCCAGTTCAAGCCGACCTCATGTCACCATAAGTTGATGTATCGTGTGTATATAAAGACAGGAGCTTGATAACTATTAATTATTGGTTCAGTCTTTTCACTCAAATGGACAGTTTGAGTGGCACTACTACCAATATGCACCTACTGCTTATCTCCATGACCCGACTCCTAATATTCACTTGAAGTAGTGGAAGGAAGCGTGCAAAAATTCACATCGTCTTTGGCGGCTCATCTGAAAATTAAAAGCTTAACATTTGTGATACATTTGGATGCAAACGTGACTAGTGTCATGTATTCCCCTCAAAATCAAAATGCGGGACGTCGTCTTAATGCGTGGGACATGTGGACAAGGGATAAAACCCGCACAAAGTGGGGAACATGGTGACCCCCGCACTTGGCTAAAGGTTAAACCAGTGGCTTTCAACCTTTTTTGTCTTCTGACATCTTACAGAAAGCAGTGTGCAGTTGGCTCGCATTTGATATGTAGACGAGTTGTCAGCGGCGAAACGTTTCACATGGTTTCATTTCAGTAAATGTTCGAATCATTCGATATGTCACCGAAAATCCAAGGTGAGAGAAAACGGCGAAAAACCGCAAACGGATATGCGTATCAGAATTTTGTTTTGAATTCTATCGTCTCCCGTTAATCATGTGACGACGCCTCAGATTTGTCTGGTGTCCCTGTGTATAAAACTGGATATGAAGTGGTTCAAACTAGCTCCACCTCCAGCTGCTACGGCCGTAACATGCTCCTCTCACACTGATGTTTTTGTATTAATAATGAAGTGGTGTGATATCTAATAATACTAATATAACAACAATACTAATGACAGTCAGAGGGACCAAACCAGTACTTTTACTGAAAAGATGCTTACTTCTACATGGCTGTATTGGTACTTTCTGGATATTCCTTCCACCACTGGTCAGGCGGAAGGGGTTCAATAGGGTGATACATGAATATTCAAACACAAGCACCAAGAGTAGTTCATGAAGAGTTGATGAGGGCGAAGGATTTGGTATCGAAGGAGGTTCAGAATCGGGTGAGTGTGTGTAGTTGGGAATGGCCTTGTTGATCAAGAAGGAGAGGAGAAAGAACAAAGGAGAGAAAATACAGAGGTGGCCCCTGGATCGACACGAAGATCCTAAGAATGCGTAAAGAAAAAGTGAACAGTGCAAGGACCAAAAGTAAAGAAGTAAAGGTAATGTGAGAATTTAAACCAGTCGAAGCAACCAGTGATCTGATTAATTCTGTTTCTGCACCATTTTCATCCTGACAAGGACCAGAAAAGGGGATCTTGTTATCTGTCTTGTTAAAATAAATGTTTTAACAAGGGGATAAATTCTGCAGACTGGACTTGTGCTTCCAAGCAAGGAAGAAAATCCCTGTCCTGCGGTCTTTAGTATAAAATTAAGAACAGGGCTTTCCCCAGCCTGGCTTCCACGCGGAATGAAAATGACTTTGTCAACATCACATTTTATGCTGAGTGTTCAAATACAGAGTAGTGATTTCAGCTAAAACTCACGAGATGCTGTTGGGTTTAAACGCAGCGCTCACTGAGGACAAAGGAAGGTGAAGGAAACCATCCGTAAATCACAAAAGACTTTGTTTTATGTAATTGCCCCAGAGTCCTTTCGATTGTTGGCCAATATTTCAAGAACTAGGGATGGGAATGAATTTTATTGATACCAGTGCCATTATTGATTCTGGCCTGTTGTTCCAGTTGTTTATCTGTTCCCTCATTGATCCCTCTTCGATTTGCTGTGTGAAAAAAAAAAAAAAAAAGTAGGCATACACAGATTATTATCTCTGAACACTGTTTAAACCGAAAGACTGAGGTTTGGCTCTGTTACCTCTTAATCAGCCCAGTCCTCACAATATTATACAATTAGCTTTGGTTTCACGATATAAACATGATTTAGAGCTGTATTTATGAAAGTAGTGAAATAAAACGTAAAACGTGATTGGCTTCGAACAAGTTTAAATTCACAGTGTGAGTTTTATTTTCGTGCACGTTCATATCCACACATGACACAGTTATCTTCTCCGAGGTGCAGCTTATAAACACAGTTGCCCGTTGGCATTAATCAAATGTAATAAATAATTGGATTTTACTCTGACTTTAATCAGACACAGAGTCACTGAACGTAGTCCTGGAACCAAGAGGTGCTCTGCAGGCTGGCACATCCGACTTAGAAATAGAATAGAAATAGAAAGCCTTTATTCTCATTGCATTGCAGAAAATACAACAAAATTCAGAGTGTTAGTCCATATGGTGCCACAAGGGAAAAACAGACTCACACACATGCACATTAAACATACGCCATAATAAAAGAATACCCACACATTTTTCAAATAAAATGAATAAGTAGATAATTCTAAAAGTGGCGTCAGCAGCCGAGACTATAAATAAATATTGCACGGATAAGAAAAAATGATGCGATTCAAAGTGATATTAAATATATTGCACATCAGACTGCTCATTTTGGATACTTGTGTGTGTTTAAAGTACTGATTGCCTGTGGAAAGAAACTGTTTTCGGGTCTATTTTTCCGGGTTTTGAGAGACCTGAAGCAGGTCGGGATCTGAAGTGTCTTCAGTGATGTTTATGGCTCTGGTGAGGTGACGGGTGTTGGCGACGTCTTCCAGAGAGCGAAGAGGGCAGTCAGCGATATTCAGCAATACAGTAATCTGCCTCTACATCGAACTTGAAGAGGAGGGAAGTTTACCTGGTTACTGTTCACTACACTCAATGCTTTATTTTTTTCTCTTTTTGTGACCAGAGCGATAGTGAATATACTGAAGTGCACAAAGTAATTCTTTGTTGATACTTCTGCCTGTACACCCTTTATCTTTGGCTGTACCTGTTATTGACCTCAGTGATACTCATGCAGACACAGCAGGCGCGCGAGATGATTGGTTCAAACTCTGCTCGGTGTTAATGTCGGTGTAATAAATAGTTGCAGCAGTGGGATTTGAAGACAGCTTTAGTAGATGGTTGGTGTCCTGTTACTGTGACGGTCTGCTCATCAAGAGTATCAGGATCCCAAAAGGAAATGACGAAGTGATGATTTTAATCATCGATTCTGCTTCGTTGGAGGTGGAATGAACGGCAATCACTCCTGCTTTCATCGGCTGTTTTGTTATTGACGTAACTGCTGATGTTAAAAGCCAGATGTAATGCGTGGTCAACATGGAGCCGCTTGTCCTTGAAACACGAGGAGAGGAAGCCGTCACCCTCCACTTTCTAATGAAATATATAAGCTTCCAATGATTGACCTATAAAAATCGACATATGCTGAGTGAGTGATCTCCGGGGGAACGGTGGACGTAAGAAAGTCAATCATCACCTCAGCAGTTTTGAACCTGCTCATCTTTAGCTTATTATCAGCAAACCGTGAACCGAGGTGGGCTGCGTATAACTCATACCTTGACCTAATAGTGCTGCTACAGCTTATTAAGGACTTGTCATCTGAAAACGGAGGCGCTTTGATGGACTGCTATCAGGGTACATTAATTGTTACAAAGAGAGTAGATACAAGGTATATCTTAAATCCCTGTTGTAGTGGACCCAGAGAAACTGGGGCAGGACGGTGCCAACACCAATTGCTGTCAGTCTTAGAAAAGATGTGCCCTGCCAGGAGACTGAGGGATCACTATCAAGCACTTGGTCTTGAAACTAATATGGAAGTATTTTAAAGTCTTAACGCCGCTGATGGCCGCTACATGCTGGCTCCAAAAAATCCTGGCTCCAACGGACTCCCATTTAAAAACATGAACTTTATAGTCTCATTTGCTTATCTTGACCATCTACTAAAATGTACTGGCAGTCGTTTTGTAAATGATTTTTCTGTTAATAAGGTTTTAGGGCTAATAGAAGGGTGGGTATGGATTGACATGTTGCTCGCCTGCCAAGTAGCGCTTCTGTTTAGTGAAGAAAAGATTGGGTTTTCTGACACACAGCTCTACTAGTTGCATGTAGTCTAAATACATTACACAAAGTTGGATTCACAGCAAAACACAGCTGACACAACATTTACCGAGGAGCTGAAATGACTTCGTGTTAGCAGTGTGTTCAGCTTCACCTTTTTGTCCAAATACGGTCACTTCTGGCTCCAAAAACACAAGATGGCAATGCCCAAAATGCCAAACACGAGGCTTCAAAACGGCAGTCCACACGTGTCCACTTGATCCAAGTATAGAAATACATGGCCGATACTGTCTCATTCATGAACAATCGGTCTGATAGAAGTAAACTGCCTTATTCTCCTTGACTTACAAACCGAACCTTCTCAAAACACAGTGCATTTCAACTGCAAAGACTGGAACCTGTTGTTTTCCTTCGTTTGCACGTCATCCAAAGTGACTTGTGTCTTGTCAGTCTGCAAAGCAGCAACATCTCTACATGTAAAATCAATTCAGTCATTTCGAGTCTAAATACATTTCATTTTGTGCGTCATTGCATGGATGACAAGATACAAATACCAGAGAAGCGACTTGGCAGTCTTCCAGTATGCTCCAATACAGATGCATAAGTGACTGTGTTTGAATCAGGCAGGCTAGTTATAGGTTCATCCTATAGACAGAACATTCACCTGAAAACAATACAGCATGGTCATAGTGAAGGCCGGGACATTTTTGACCTGCCCATGCGGAAAATTCTCCCTTATATTGCACTGCAGCAGCTGTAATTCTTCATTTTTTTTGGCCAGGGAGTGGTAGAGAAGCTCAGTCCATAAACTGCAACAAACAAGGAAACCTTGAGCGTTCTCCAGCGGCGATTCGCACTGCTTCATTTTCTTCTTTGCCACTGCCTGAGGGCATGGTTGGCCAGGGGATAGGAATCTCCCTCTGGCTGCCTGCTTTGATTAACTTATCCGTGGAGGAGTTCAGAAATGAAGCGGCCCTGGTGGTGTCTCTAATGTTAAAAGGATCTTGCTGAATTTACAACTAACTGCAATTTACTAGAACTTTAACAGACATGTAAATGAAGAAGCCCGGCATCGCTTTACTTTGGCTGCCGGGCACAGAGCCATACCACAAAGATCCAGAGCATCTCCGTTGACTGTTTTAATGATGGCTGACATTTGTAGACTCATACAATGTATGAAAGAGCTTTTACTTCTATATAAACTTTATATTACGGTGATAACTGTTCTGGACCGGAAAATATGGCCATATCTTTTTAGTAAATGCATGGGTGCTATTAAATCCTTTCTAATTGGAGCTCAGTTTCTCAGTGACGTCGGGATTGCCAGGCAGTTTGATTGAAGATAATGCACTATATATTCTGTTCTAGTCTATTAATACAGGACAATAAGTTCAATTTTCTGTGAAACAATGGTTTCATGTTCTTCATACTTTTCAGGGTATATGCGTTGTGAACAACTTCAAAGGCATCCACAGTGCAGCAGCTAAACAGAAGACTGAAGACTACCGCGGCCTGCCTCTGATGACTTTCCCTCGTGTCGAGAGTCCCCTGGAGACCCTCAGTGCACAGGTACGTAAGAACACTTAACCTGGCATCCCAAAATCTTTAATCTTTGTGATGCACATTATCTTTCCCCATTAACTGCCAGAGCTCCCCGAAGACCTTCAGCTTAAAACACCAAAAAAAAAAATAAAAATCCCCCCTTTAGATAGTTTTAATTTGGTTCAGTGTAATTTGCTTTGTAATGGAATGTGCTGTTCGTGTAAATTGTCAATTTGCTGCTTTCCTGTACTGCATCAATCTGTGATTACCTACATTTCCCATAATGTCCAAAGAAAAAGGGTTGTGACAATAAGCAACTAAAGATTAACTTTCTTTCTTTCTTTCTTTCTTTCTTTCTTTCTTTCTTTCTTTCTTTCTTTCTTTCTTTCTTTCTTTCTTTCT
>JAPQRN010000005.1:34571075-34583853 GCA_037367275.1 Coranthus polyacanthus | reverse complement strand
GGGGGTGTAAATGAATAAGTTGCATAACGTAAACAAACACAAACAGTATAAGTCTAGATAGATAGATAGATTGATTTAAGCCCTACCTCAAAGAGCAGATGCTATGTTAAGGAGCAACTTTATTTTAGGCTGGCTATAGCTGGCTGGGTTTACAGTTACTGTTTTATGGCAGTATAAAATTGCTTCTGCAAGTCTTAACTACTTTATTAAACTTGAACCATGAACACCGATAGTGCTCTCATCTTTACAATAAAAACGACTTGTAATGGGTCATTTTTTTTTTTTTAACACTGTGTTGAATGAGGCGTACAGCCAAATGCATAATCTGTAGTTTGTGTTTAAGATTTGGATCAATATTTTCAGTCAAGAAAAACATCAAGAGCTTTGCGAAGGGAGCACTCATTTAGCTCGAGCTGAGAGGAAATTGTATGATTTAGAGGTGCTAATGGTGTGTGGCAAGAGTTGATACTCTGTGAGTGCGTAAGACTTGAGGGAGGCGGGTTATTAAGACTTTTTAGTCTGCGCATCTATAAGATTTAAAGCAGAAGGAGGGAGGGACAGAGAGAGGATAAAGTCAAACAGCAACCTGCTCATCATAAAATAGTTTTACTTAATCATACCAAAGGTCGCCCAAATGGTAAGGAATTCAACACTTGTTGCTGTTGTAACCTGAAGGCCAGAGGTCACGACTGACCCAATCAGCAGCCTCAGTTTAAATAGTGGCGTAGATTAAAGATTGGTTAATAGTATGAACTAGATAAATGATTGGTTAATGGTCTGGGTTGAAATGAGAAGCACACATAAGGGTATATTGGAAGATCAATGACCCTGATCGATTGGATACAGCGTGACCTCAAGGGATGTGACAGGAAGGAAAGGCGAGAGAGACAGCGAGGGAGGGAATATTTTTGACATGAAAGGAGAGGAGGAGGTGATGACCAGAGAAGACAGAGGCTGGAAGGAGAGAGAGAGAGAGAGAGAGAGAAGAGAGAGAGAAGCTGCGAGGTGATGAATATGGCCGTACAGGGAAGAAAAAAGAGAGAGAGAGAGAGGTGTAGGTGGAGACGTGAGGGCAAGAGGAATGAATACTGTAACGACAAACAGGATACAAAGAAGATGAGATGGCCTCGGTAAATGACGGCAGCGTGTGGAATGAGAGGCCATTGTAAGAGGCCGCTTCAACTGCAATCACTGAGACTATTACAAGAAAACAGACAGATCTTTTATTGAAGGAGATGACGGTGAAACGGAGGGGGGGGGGGGGTGTTGTGAGAGAAAGATTCAAGGTGTTATTGGAGGGCCAACTTTCTTTAAAGACTCATCATTGCATCAAAAATTAATTAATAGGTTGTTTTTTTTTTTGTTGTTGTTTTTTTTTTTTTTGGTCTTACATTTGCACTGTGAGGTGGAATAGGATTTCTAAGTCATACGCTGCGCGGGGCTTTCAAGAACTTAATTATAATTCAGCTCTTAATGAAAAGACAGTTTAATCACACGAATTTTGAAGATTACGTTTGCCTGATGAATTTAGCCTCTCTGAAGTAGAGATAGGTCACATGCTCAGTGGAAGAAGAAGCAGCCCTGTTGAATTTATCATCACCAGAAATGTATCATTAAAATTTTGTGATTTTTTTTCTTTCTTCTTTGCGGCTGCTCTGTCCACTTTCATTTTCTTTTCTTTTTTTTTAAACGTCTTGCTTGGTTGTGCGTTTGCGCCTCCTGCCACCTGCCTTCTTGGCTTCCTGCTTTCTGGCCATTCTGATTTAACATGCTTGTCTGCCTGCCTGTTCGGTACATCTATAAGTCCGTGCTCCCTTTTGTCCCATCTGAATATCTGTCTGACCCCTTGTCTGATCGCATATTCATCCTTATTCCTTAGCGTCTCCTTGAGTTGTCCAATTTGCTGACCATTTCCCTCACCTGTCTGCTTTCCTGCTGATCTACCCACATGTCTGTCTTCTTCTTCTGTCAGGATCATTGCGCGACTGCCTATTCGCTTGTCGCCGTGCCTCTCCTCCCACCCGCCTGCCAGTCTCCCTGTTATTCTGCTATGACGCTGCAGACTTTGCTGACCCTCACACCTGCCATCCAAATTCCTCCATGGTTCGCTTCCCCCTCCAGTGGCAGGGCTTATGAAGAGATGAAACCAAAAAAAAAAAGCAGATTCAAGGTTAGAGCACTTATTAGATCCACACCTGCTCGTAGGAACCTAATAGCACAGATATCCCACAGGTCCTTCCGTGCATCCTGGTACCTGAGCCAGTACTGGGCTTTTAAAGAGTGGAAGGGCTCTGCGTCAAACCAACTTATGGTACACGTATAATGATGAGAGGAGTATAATGCAGTCATACTCTTTGTTTGTGTTTTCCTTTGTGAAGCTCAGACAGACTTATTGTTGCTTCGATGGAATTGTGTGCTTGAACAGACTTTAATAAATCGTCAAAAGCAGGTTCATTCTCTGCTGTTCTTTGGATATAAAGTCGGAATAGATGTTAAAACACACACTACTTGTTTGGGAAATTATGATTTGTGATTTATGTTGAAATTCCCCCCCTGTTAATACACTATAAGATCTGTCGTTCTGAAATTGAACACATATTACAGAACAAATGTCTTCATTAATACATGTTGTAATGCTCTTCATTCAGTCTTTATCCGTCTTAGGCTTTTCTGAACTTTGTCCGTTGCTGCTGCCGTCAAGCTTCAAAAACGAAGCTACGTTATACATATTTAAGACAACATCTGAAACATTTTAGGATATTTTAGAGAGCTACTCCTTTGTTGTTAACAATGCAAAGCAAAATTGATGTGATTAATAAAAAACTGAGACGTAACTGAGCAAGCTGTAAATGATAAAGTATATTTAGTCAAAATCAGATTTGAAGGGTGTAAAATAATTTCCTTTTTTTTTTTAAATTTACATTTGTGCTTAAGATCTACACACCCCCCCCCAAAAAAAGAAGAAAGAAAAACAAAACAGCAAAAGACTGGCAAGCTTGTAATCAATCAGTCCTCTGCGGTATGACTTCAAATTTTACAGCACTGCTCTGCCAAGGTCGACTTTCAACTTCTTTTCAAAACAAGAAAAGAAGGGGTTTCCAGTGGCTTAATCACAAGTTTTCATTATACATTTCACTTGTCGAAAACCTCAGCCTTAATGAGTCTTAATCGTTCACCAGATCCCAAAGTTGCAAAGCTGTTGTGTAACATTAACTGATACTTCCAGAAAATAAGCGTATTCAAATATCCATGTACAGTGTATTATCCCACGCGCAGCCCGTCTTTCGTATATAAAGATACAACTAATCTCTAATCAGGGCAGACTATATTCACATTCTACCTTTTCTACCTCTACTATACCTGCTTGTTATTTTATATTTATGCTAATAGGGAATAGACTAAACAAAGTAACTGCTATCAGTATGCCCTGCTTGAATACACATTCATAACACAGCACTGACTAAAGAATTCTCCCCAGCAGTGGTGACTTTACTGAAGTCCAAAAAAGCAACAAAAAGGGGCTTTAATTTGAAAACGCCAGACTGGGCAGATTTGCAGGTTAATACTTAACCTTGAGTTTGGAGCGAGTCATCTTTCGATCTGGAACTTGTGTTTTTGTGTTGAGGCCGTGTAGTGAATAGAATACAACATGAAAAGATGGGCATAGGGAGAAAGCGATAAAAGAACTGGGACAGCAGCAGGGACTGAAAGCACACATGACAAATAATACACAGATTCCAGGACAGCGAAGTGGGAGGATGCTGCTTTGTAACTACTCCTGTTGGTTTTTAGTCATATTAAAGTACAGCAGTCTTTCACTCCCAAGCTTTGTTTTATCTCAGAGACAGGCAGTCTCTGTCAATCCCCCTTTGGACCGTTGCCCCAGATTACATACCACAGATTCGGCAGAACAGAACAATACCCTTGTTTTCAGCTGGATACCCAAAGGACAGTTTGGTGCCACACAGACCCGGGGCTGGGGAGGGCCGAGCGCGGCTGTGCTTATCTTCTCGGCCTTGACCTGTCTTTTTTGCATCATCAGTTTGGTTGGCTCTGGTTTTCCTCCTTTCACAAATGCCATCCATTCTCATCTGTGTGTTTCAGAACCTGCCATTTAGTCAAACGGCCAAAAAAAAAAGCAACGTTTCAAGGGAGCAAAGACTCATGCGGTATACTGTAACAAGTACTTAAGCCAAATCACTGGACACTGCGCAGAATGATGAATACGTTATATTTATTTAAATAACATGCGCCAGTGTTGGTGGCTATGTGAGATAGTTTGAAAAAGTTCATTTTCAAAAGTCAGAGCAATGCCATTTTTACAAGACATACTGAGGTTTTGTTGAGGCGCCTCTCATGATCACATAACATAGATGGACAGATCGATAGGTCAAATTCTCAATGTCCCGACAAACTGACACAAAACAGTCGCCCTTCTTAGACATTCCCATCGTTCCCGGGGAAAGGCAGGCATTTGAGGGACGTTGAGAGATTGTAGGGGATAGTTTAAAAGCTCTTTGATTTGATGATGATAAGAGGGACTTTATATATATCTCTGACTGGTGCAGAAGCAAAGTAGTGGACTCAGGCAAGGGAGAAATGAGACCAATGATTCATTTCCCCACTACTATTACACTGCAAAGATTTTGGAGTGTCTAGGTGGAGTCGGAGATTTTTTTTTTTGTAAAAGTAGAGCAGGGCAGTTTTTGCTGCAACCCATTTCTTGCCCTCTCCCTCTCCCTCTTTCTCACTTCTGCCCTTTTTTGATTTCGCTGCTTCTGAGGTTGATTATCGAAGCCTTTTCCCTTCAAAAAGAGATATCTCCCTTGCACTGAACTCAAGATAAAATACTGTAGAGTCGTAATACAAATCTGAACCAATATTTGTTCATTTTGGAAACTAGACTTGCACGTATTGTCTTTTTCCTTTACGCAGCCTGTCTCTTGGCCTTATAGTTTTACTGTTAATGGATATGTAAATAGAATCAATGATCTGAGCTAACTCTTCCAAAATGCCACACAGTGATCCATACTGTGTTAGGTTAATTGCTTCTACAAACTTCACCAATACTTAATCAATACCACTCAGTCATCCCAATGAGATGCTTCTCCAGGCCACGAGCATTTTTCATTATCCACTGACGCTGACAAGTTAATGCTAATATTTACACAGACCAGAGGTGGTCAAACTTGTGACGCTAATTTCCAGCTAACGTTATAGCTTCTTGATAATCGCTAACATGCCACTATCTATTACAAAAAGGGAAAAGATAATGATGATAATGATTGTGCGACTCAAATGACAAGGCCAATCGGGCTACGCCTGAAAAATATGTCCAGTCCGTCTCGAAGTCTTCTGGAATGGACTGGGATGATTCTTTCATGTGTAAAACAACATTCGGCTTGACTTTAAACCTCACTCTGTAACTTTGTGAAACACAATGTAACAAATAAATACATAGATATATGCATTTACTGAAACGGATTTATTTTTCTAAAAATAATCCTGTGCCAGCAACTTGGTAAAAACTACTGTTGGTGTAGCGTCATGAAATACCTCCAAAGTGCAGAGCCTCTGTTGTTAGCGTAAGAGGTGATTTATTTTTTACAACACACTAATTTAATGAGTAACATTTGAAGTATTGCTCATTAGTCATTTAATAAGTTGGAACATTATTTGTTTCTGTTTGTAGATACAGACATAGAGAACAAGCTCCCTCTCTGTTACCCACGACCCTGAGTTCATGTAAATTTATCAGTAGTGCCGAATAAAATACAAACGTAAACCAATATCACACTGGTGGCAGCAGGTTTGTGGGCTGTGCGTATGAGTTTTCCAGCTGAATTGAAGCTTCATCCATCCTCCTCTCTCGTTTACCGCAGCTGCTCCTGCTAAAGCGAACATCTACAACAGGGGCGTAAAACTCAGTTTCATCCCGGGCCACTTCAGCATCACGGTTACCCTCAAAGGGCGGGTTGTAACCGCAATACTATATAAACGTATCTGCTTTTTCTATACTCTTTACATTACATAACTGCCTCTGCATTTAATTATTGTCGATGTTAGTGATAACTTAATAACTAACTGCAAAAGTAGAAGAAAAACAATGGCAAGCAGATGTTTGAAAACACAACTATTGTACGATATCAAAACAGAGTTTGTAACAGAAACACATGCTTGTGCATTAATTGTATATGCATGTATGTAGACGTAAAAAATACTGTACACAAACCCATATTTCTGTGCTTATTATATCAAAAATCCCATTATTTTATGAAACCCTCATTATTACTCATCCATCAAAGATCAAAATTTTCAAGCGAATAATAAAGTTATTTTTTTGCCATCCAAAAACCATCAGAAAACTGCCGTCAAGTGGCCAGATGCCTTCACTGCTGGTTGACAAAATCAAGATACCTTGTGGGACATGATGTTCACTATACTTCTGAAAAGCAGCACAGGATTGTATTATATGAAAATCATATTTTTTGCAAGCTCTCGCGGGACACATAAAATGAGGTGGCGGGCCGGATTCGGTCCCGCGGGCCTCGAGTTTGACACGTGATCTAGAATAACATAGAAGTGAGCTGGGTAGATCACCCCATGGATTGGAGGCAGCGGCTGTGTTTCTATAAAATGTTAGGTAAATTTGAAGTGAACTTCTAAAAACTCACAAAAAAGAAAAAGTGAACTGTGGATAAATTAGGCTGTTGTTTTGTTGTCAGAAGGTGGCACTGTAGGCGGTGTTACACATGGCTCTAATAAGCATTCTGTCGCTTTTTTCCTTCTAAAATGGCTGTCATGTTTGTTTTTTTTTCATGAATGAGACAGAGGAGTTATTTCGTTTCCTCATCAGTCCACACTACCTCTTGTTCTTCCAGCCGTGTTTTTGTGATCTATCTGGGAAGACGCTGCAAACAGCCGATCAGTCACATGAGTTAAATGTTCGCAAGGTCAGAATTTATTTGTAAACGGTGTTTCCATTTCACCCTAATGCGCATTTACTGTTTTTCAAAACCGGGTAAAACCACCTCAAACGAGCAAATTGCTTTTGCTTAATTTAGGGACTTTTCGCATCAGACAGTGTGAAACTTCAAAATGCACAGACGTTTATTGAAACACAGCTACTGTCAACAATATCTGATCCAGCTGCCTGGGTTAGTATCAGACTCATGTCCAATATCGGACTGGAGCAATAAAAAAATGAACTGGAAATCTGGAAAAATGAAGGAGACCAAATCGTCTCATCAAAAGTTAAATTATTTCAAAGCTAATAGGGTGAGTAATGTTTTTAAGGGCAATGTAACAGGCAGTTAATGGAGGAGTGAAAGTGATTTTCTGTTTAAAATGGACACTGGAAGGCAGACTAAAGTGGGAAGGTCAGGACGAAGATGGGTTGAGCTTGTCTGAAATTAAGTGTCAGAATACCGAGCACAGACTGGTTCAGGGCACATTATGGCTGGGAGATACATGGACATAGGGCTGGACTCCGGCCCGCAGGTCTGAAGGTGTCAATCCCTTCGCAGTTTGCCAAAGGAGGGGATCTATGAAGGGGATGACACAGACGATTTCACAAAAGGTTGAAGCTGAAACCACTTGCAGTATTCTGTATTTCAGTATTTAAATCACAACCGCTCAAACATGAAACTGGGTAAAATCATTTGCACACTGCCTCCAAATTTGAGAGAGATCACAGACTCACTATTTTTATTATTTATTATTAATAAAGTTCTCATATATGTAAATGCCAAAATGTGTCTTCTACCAAATTCCTAAATGCTTCCTTTCAGAAAAATGAAAGGCAAAGTTGGTTTTAATGACTTTCTTAACTACATCTGACTACAAAAACTAATGAGTACAAGTTACTTTTGTGAAGCATCTACTCAATATATTGTTAAACATGCCCTCACCTCCTGAAAAGGAGAGCTCCATATCCCCCGAGGCCCTGCATGGGGACAGTTGCCTGCTTTCCCTGGTGGAAATGCAGCCTTAAAAAGATTGATAGAAATGTTGTTCGTGTTTTTAGCACTACCAAAGAACGAAGCTTACCATCAGATTTTTTTCTCAGAACGAAAAATTTCTCTATTTTTTGTGACTGTTTTCTGTAGATAAAGATGGATGGGATTCATTCCCAGATGGTTTGTTAAATATGTACTCTTGTTTGAGAAGGTCTGATTTGACAGATGTTATGGCATATGCAGAAACGTCTGTGTTATTGACACTCACATATGCTGTACCAGCAGAGTGCATTTGTTTGAAGAGAGCGGTTCTTACCACAGAACGTGACCAGCACGCAATACCTTACTGTTTTCGGCAGATAATGAGAGAATGTTTATCCAGACAGATTGTCATTGACAATAAGCGCTATCCCATCAGCTAAAGCCAACACAGCTGTCGGAGACTGTGGACCCATAACCTGAAATATTTAATTGGTGGGTAAATTCAAACGGAGCATTGGCATTAGAGATTTAACAAACGTTTAACAGACGTTTCCCAGGCAATGGTGGCCTCTTGTTGGAATGCCTTCATCAATACAGTGAGCACTAATAGCCTACAGTCATTGAGAAAAATGCTAACATCAGTATGCTCAGATATTCATTACTTGCTGTGTAGATATAATGTATATGGTGGTTACTTCTGAACATTTGCTAACTAGTACACAAAGTACAGATGAGGTTTAAGGGAATGGTGATAGATTAGAATGTTTTTTGATAATAAAATATCATAATAGTATGATTTTGGCGCTGAAAGAAAAGGTGGGAGACCAAAGTGTTTACACTGGGTTGCGTGCTCATGCAGCAACAGGCAGTGAATCACGTCTGGGTTTGTTTGTTTTGTTTGCCTATTTTTATGCACTGGATGCAACGGCCTGAGAGATTGATGCGTTAGAAGTAGGGTGTTGACTTGCTGCACTGCCCTGATGCTGCAGTGTGTTTTTATACATCCTATGTTTTCAATGCAAAACAAAAAGTACGGAGTTGACAGGTTTGTTTGTACAGTGGACCGTGATTATCCTCGTGGAAACCCTGAATGACTTGCCTAACCCAATGCACATCAAATACAGCAGAGGTTTTCTCCTGCAGTAGAACAACATTCAGGTCAAAAATATTACCCAATCTCAACAGCTTTGCCAATAATTCAAGGCGAAAAGGGGAATTTACCCCACAAGACCAGGAAGAAAGATAAGGTGGGAGAAGTACGCCAAAGACTGAGAAAACAATCGTATTCCCCTGCCTTCTATCCTTCTATCAAATTCACAGTCTCTCCGTAACAAAACTGGCAAGTTACAAGCCCATGTACGGTTTCAGCATGAATTCAGAGATGTTTACTGGCGATGGCTTTGTGGTTTGGACATTTATGTGGCCATTGATGGGCTTGTTGCATCCTTGCATGTTAGCCAAGATGCTAGCGTCACTGGAAAGTCGTGAGGTCGAGGGGTCTGCCTATATGTGAATCAAACTTATTGCCCACTGTATTTACCCTGAGAGTTTCCCCAAATATTTTTTACAACCCTATATACAGTATATATATCCACCCAAGAGCAAACAACGTTATATCCTACACTCCAAGTAATCCAAAAACGGATCTCAGCCTGAAAATGACAATATGGGCTGATCAATGTACAGGATTAATATGACCCATGTTTCCTTACCTTGAGATCATTTGTTAACCTCTTGTGGTTGTATGTGTGCAGGAATAAATAAAATATGATATGGCAATCGACTTGCGCTGTCATTTAGGTGTGAGTTGGCGATCGTTATCTCCCTGACGCTCCAGTTTTAATCCTTGTCAATTTTAATCACAAAAAAAAAAACATGAGACTTTCACCAATATGTCACATACCTAGCCAGACACAACAAGATCCCAGATCTGTGTTACAGTTCTGTCAAAGGAGCATATAAACCTCTCCCCCTTCCCCCTCAGGGTGAAGCTGAGGTATTGCACTACCCTGAGGAGGGGGAAAACCCTCATCAAACAGAGTAACCTGAACTGATGATTTCTTCCTGAGCCTACAGGTCTAGTTTAACTGCACTGACTGGGAAATGCTGAAAGCATCCTGTTCTGTCATTGACGATCTTACTGATGTTGGCAGCTGTTACGTTTCCTACTGTGTAGACAATGTAATCCCTGATAAAGATTGTGAAGGTATACCCAAATAGTGAGCCATGGGTGACTAAATCGCTTCAAGTAATGTTAAATAGGAAAGGGCATGTATTGCATTTCAGGTGGGAAACCTCACAGAATTGAACAGGTTGAAAAGAGAAGTGAAATCTGAAATGGGGAGAGAAAGCAGAGTTACAAAGAGAAGATAGAGTGGGAGCTTGGGTAGAACAATTTAGGTTGTGCCTGGGAAGGTGTTAAAACTATTGTCGGCACAAGGAGTAAAAGGATCTCTGAGGTTGTGCTGGTGGGTTACATGTGACAAACAGCTTACACAAGAGTTCAATAAGCTTCACTTGAGGTTTGATATCTCCAATTCCGGGAAGGCCATTCTAGAACGTCGAAGATGCTGATGCCACTCTGCTAAAGCTGTTATTCAAGCACCTTGCATCTGCTTTCTGTACGGTTCGACCCCCACACGTTAGTAGACAAACTCTCAAAGAACTTTGGCCTTGATTTTAACACAACAGGATGGGTTCTTGATTAAATGACTGACATAACTGTGGGTGTGTGGGTGAATGGTTGCTTGTCTCGGGAGATTCATCATCTGCGGGGTCTCCCCATGGCTGCTTCATGTCATCACTCCTCTGCATTGTCTGTACTGATGATTTCCGCAGCTGGCATCGCAACAGACACATTTTAAAAGTTGTAGATGACTCTGTTATTGCCGCCTCCACATGACCATGCTCCACTGTGATTGGGTATTCCTATAACTCAAATTGGCAAACATTAAGGACATTCGCATTAATTTTAGGTGCAAGCCACCTGCTACACAGAGCACTGCCATTAAGAGGAAAGTGGTAGAAGTTGTAGAAACTTCAGCAAACAAACAAGCACCTTGGCAGCTTGATCGACAGTAAGTTTGAAGTGTAGCACCCACACATTGATGGTTTGCAAAAAGGAACAGCAACAACTGCCTCTTCAAACTGTCAAAGTTCCATGTTGATAAGACCCTCATGACCCTTTTCGTTGTAGGTTTACATCTGTTGGAGACCTCTCAGTCGACTGACATTCTTCAAGTTGAGCATTACTTTTTTGCCATTCAGTGTGCATTTCAACAGCAGGATACAGCAGATGGAAGCTTACAAATGTGCAGGAATAACATGAGGAATTATAAATAAGGGGAATCATAAATAAATTTCTAGCAGGGCTGATGTATCTAAAAAAAAATTCCATGTGACAACAGGCTCTGGTGGTTAACTATTGAGCTGAAACCTGAATGAATGGATGAATGACTCGTATTTTTTGCACTTGGGGAGTTTGAGGCGGTGCACCCGTCAAATGGTAATAAAGTTAATTGTTAGTTAATTGCCAGGGCTTCAGTCATGCACAGAGCCATTTGTAACAAAGCTCTATATTAAAGACAGCTTCATATCACACGCACCTGTTTTTTTAATTTATTTGTAAAATGCTCAAAAGCATATTTCCACGTCTCTGTTGCATTTGACTGTGTTGACGTGGCCCAAGTCGTTACTGAAAAGCAATTGCTAATTGGAATGAATGGTCGAATCTTCATATTCATAGATTTCACGTGACGTCACACACTCATACTAACGCTGCCCGGCAGTTATTTTACCAGGTATTTAGCTAAAATGCCGCATGGTTGTTGTTCAGTCAGATGCACTAACTGACGAGGAGACAAACCTGGGTTATGCTTCTGCAGAATCCCGCCTGAGAAAGAAAGCTCAGACACTTAAAAATATATTTATACTTCTCCTAACGCTGCCATACAAGTGAATCACACCAATTCCTCGTCCGCAGCAGCAGACTGTCAATGGAGACTCGGTTAAACTGTAGAAACTGTTGACCTGATGCTGGAAACATGTTTAGGTTAGGAAATTAAAGAAGAGAGAAGAGATCATTAGCTAATGTTAGCTAATCAGCCTCTCCTTTGAGAAAGAAGAATTTCTTGTCGTTCACCTCCCAAAAAACAGCAGCAAAAATCCATCCAGATGTAAAATATATAGAACTGTCTATTTTCTCCTCTTTCATCCTGCAGCAGTGTTAGAGGAGGGATTCTCCTCCACAGGGAGCTCCTCTTATGTATGCAAGAGGAGACTTTGCTATTCTTTAGTGCCTAACACTGTGACAGTGAGTGCTGTATATGGATCACAAGCGTCCAAAACTTGTCACATGTTTTTGTTTTAATTCTTTTGAGAGGTGATCTAAGCATTAATGGCTTGAAACAGATGTTAAATTGACAGTGCTGCGCTCTGTGTCCTGTCTTCATTTGACAGAATCTGTACCGCCCTAGTTTGGACTAACATTTTCTGTTGTCTGTCGGTATGGCAATCTTGTCAATTGTATCAACAAATAAAAACCCCCACTCTTGCTAGAATAGTGAAGATCATCAGCTGTAAAACTCCAGGCAGCCAACGGAGTAACCCCACTGACCTGTACAACAGACAGGTGGTGCGGAAGGCTAAATCCATCCCATCAGTCATGCTACCTTCTTTCCCTTTGGGGACAAACAAAGTTGAAACTTGATGTTGTGTTAAAAGTTGAATTTAACCTGAGGGAGACTTAAAAACAATGGGATTTTTTTCTTGTAAAGTTGTGTAGCAGCACATGCATTAACCGACACACTGTACCTTATTTCCATCATTTGCTTTTTTAG
>JAPQRN010000005.1:34557130-34570975 GCA_037367275.1 Coranthus polyacanthus | reverse complement strand
TTTTTCTTGTAAAGTTGTGTAGCAGCACATGCATTAACCGACACACTGTACCTTATTTCCATCATTTGCTTTTTTAGCAGCAAGTGATCGTGCATTGCCAAAAAAAATGACTCCGCACACTATGCACTGGAGAGCAACTGCACCTCTGCCTTTGAATCATGGGAAGCAAAGTCGATTTTCTACCCCAATTTCTCATCATTACATAAAGTCATTTTCACTAAAAATAGATGCAAACCTGACTGAGCACGGAATTACACACGCAAACACCTGCACAGACTGACACAGATACACATTATTAAACACACTGTGTCATCAATAGATTTGACTGGTTAGAGCATAACGCTGTCTCTCTCCAGTGTGTAATTGTGTTTTCCACCCATCTAAGGCACCTATGTGAATGAGTCAAAGCTTCAAACACAGTCTGTCAGACACAGGGTCAACAGAAAATAGATTTTTCTTCTTTCTACCAATTTAGGTGCTCTGGCGACAGCCAAGCGATGAGGTAAATAAAAGGTAGGAGCTTTTGGACGATAAGCTGCATGTAAGCTGTGAAAGCTGTCTGGGAAACGGCTAAATGACTTTATTTTAATGAGGCGTAAGTGAATGTATGCCACTTGAACATGATGTAAAACAAGCATGTTAACAACTCAAACTCTCTATATACATATATGCACATCATGAAGCTGTTTTCGTAACCATTCAGATTTAATGTGAATTTAAGGTGCACTGTTATTGCAAGCACAGCATTGCTGCATTTATGCAACACTATATAGTTTATGTCATGACAGCTCATGTAATGCAGTAAGTAATCACAATCGGCACACATTTATTATTATTATTTTAATCACAAGATTGACAAGATAAATCCGATTTTGATAATGCATGTATAGCAAAGTGAAAATGCATTTTAAAAATCCAAAAGAAGCTAAATGATATAAGTCTCGCTCAGGTTAAAGAAATCAAACCTCCATTTGGGGTTGGGGATAATAGAGGCATAAAGCAAAAGCAGCTTCGGTGACTTCAATTAAAATCTTTTCGATAACAGGCTCTGAGATGGTGATCTGTTACAGTCTGAGAGCTGAAGATCTGAAGTTTGAGAGCAAGATTCAATTCAAATAATATCACACTCCTTGAATGTGTAAAATTCCTCTCAGGATAAAAGGAAATATAAATGACATTTACAGACGACTGAGCTGCTCAAGCCACCAGGTGAGACAGTGATACTTAGTTGGGCTGCTTTACATAAACCTCGTATTAGATGCACATGCACATAAACAAATTAAAAATGACAAGGAACTTAAAGAAGGCAGTAATCTGTGAAAGTACGTAAAATGGTTCCGAGTCATTCCTTATTGCGATGTGAGCACGGTTAAGGACTCATTTGTGAGAGGAGTCAACTGTGTCCTGTAAAATCCCCTGTTGAAGTGCTGCATTGTTTGTTCAGATCATTGACTGAATACACAGAAATACAGAGAATTGTGGTTGTAAACCCTTTATTCAAGTAACCTGGTTTTTGGGCCAAAAGAAACTGCCTTCAAAGTTATGTTGACGTTAGAGACTTGAGAGAGTAGAACAGCGGCTTCTTTCACACAACCAATTTCACATTTTCTTTTTTTACAAGGTCCCTGCGTGCCTTTTGTTATTTGTCTCCAAGGCTTGGTTTTCCGATAGGTCTCGAATGTTCCAATATGATTATTTTGACACGGAACTGAAATTGCAAAGCAGAGGCTTTGAATGCATCATATCCATCCCCTCATGATCGAAAAAAAAACCCCATCACAAATATTAACTTGTTCTGTGTCTTTTAAACGGACTGTGATACTTGTCTAAATCAGAGGGTTTATAGATTGTGGTGAAAGATCTTAAACTGTTGCTATGGTCTTTCAATCCAAGAAGTATTTGGAATATGGCAGCAAGCCACATTACCCCACGCAGGTAGAAGAGTTCACACATTTTTCCTTGAGGAGTGCATTTTCTGTGAATGTTTGTGCCAACTTGTAGTCCTTAGGGCAAAGTAAATGTTAACAAATACATATTTTAGAATATTCATATTCATTCTACAGTATGGTAAAAGCTTATATTTCGTTATCATTTGGTGGAAGGGTAGCGTACGGACCCATTAAATTGTCCAGCAGAGCCATAAAAAGAGGCTGGATTTCTGATTTCCTGTGGGGCCTTGGCTGAGGTATGTATTCTCAGAGTGCAGTTCCACTTCTACTTTCTATTTGAGGAGACAGAAAAACATTATGTCATATAACCATCATATCTTCCTGTTGAAGAAGCCGCTTACAGTGGATGAGTTACCCATAACTTCACCTTCACCCAACTGTAACCCTCCACTGTGAAGAGAAAAAGACACTTTACAAATGACAGCACATGTCCACAGTACACATAAAAAGGGACAAGAGACACTTGAGCTGCCTAATGTCACACCATAATAATGAAATACTGCACTGAATGTAACCAGTTATGCAAATTAGGCAATTAATTAATTAGAGAATGGTTCTGTGTCAACATACTTGTTCTGATACCACACAGCCTGTATCTTAAAGCTATTAAGAGTTTAAGTAGTTCCAACAAAGTTTTTTCTACGCTGTTTAATTAGCCTCTGGCACACATAAAAACAGGCCCGTACAAGTAACATGAACAGAGCATAGAACTGTATCTTAGAGCGCATAACCATCCTCTTGGGGGAGCATTTCTTCTCCGCATCCAAAAGTTCAGTCCCAAAGCGCTGAGCTCTGACGAACTGCTCCACACTCGTTTGCTTGTCGAGTTGACTTCGGAGACTTCGGAGGTGGGGACAATGGCCGACGTGTCCACTCTTTCGATTGGCTGTTTGGTTTGGTCACTGACTACATTCATTTAAAGGTTCAGTATGGAAGATTCGCACATGCTTGTGTGCTTAAGTGAAGTTTGTGTTGAAGTCTGTTTTGTGCTGGGAGCTGGTCATTTGTTGACATTAGCTAACTCCGTTGCTATGCTAACGACTCATACACTGAATACACTGAGGCCATACTTACATGCTAATTAGTAAGCTAAAACAGTATGCAAGGTTTTTTTTCGTATGTCCAAAACTGTACTATGAAACCAATAGTATGTGAGTTGCATACTATTTCCGGGTAAATATTACAGTATGCAAGCTCTAGACGCTTCGCCAGCATAAATATCCCACAATGCAATGCAGTCGTGACGACAACGGACAATGACAGAAGGCAAACAATACAGTTTATGGGGCGAACAGAGCCAAGTAGCCGCTGATGTGCCAAAAAGTGATCGCTTGCCAGAAACTGGTGCCGGTATAGAGTCCGTAGTATTGCACAGATCCCGCTTGGATGCAGATCTTAGCAGGCAGGGATGACTTTGCATGACACCAGTACAGGGTAGTATTACACAGATGCCGGTAGAGGCGAGATTGGCTGGTTACCAAGGTTACGTGCAACTGGCTTTCAGGAAGTGTTCACACCCTCAGCAGTTTGTCCAGAAAGATACTGTTTATTTACACCAAAGTACGTTCAACGTTAGTGTAAATATTGTGCATGTAGGATGGGATTTCGGATGGGCCCTGATTTCTATGTATATGCAGTACTATCTACCGTTAGATTAGAAATGCAGTCAGCTAATGCCAAAAAATGACCAACTCCAGGCACCCTGGCAGCTCACCTGCTCTACCAGGTGAGCCATATTAAAGCTTTAACAACAAAGATGAAGAGTAATGCTAATGGCCGAAGCTCTCTTTCTGACAACTTGGGTCTATGCTTATACATGGATCATACATGCCATTGCTGTTGACACTAATAGCGTTTGTTATATTTTGGTTATCCAGGCATTGTAGAGGTGGCCTTTCGCACCTTACCTCTTTTTTCTCTCCAACAAAAACGGTCAGAGGTCAGAGACAGGCCAGAGACTGTTTGGCCAACAAACAGAGCTGAGACATAAAACACTGTCTCTGCCTCCAAAGTCTCAAAAGTCAACTCACCAAGCGAGCAAGTATTGAGCACTTACGAACGTGTAGGGAGGGTCGGGCTTGCACTCGTCACAGCTGGGTGCTGTCAGGACCACATTTGTACACACTGAGCAGAAATACTCCCTCGCAAGGATGTGCACTTATCAAATGCACATGCCCGGTCATGCACAGGTTCTGAAACTAATTAAACACCATATTTTTCCTTTATTAATATGTAAAATTATGCAACAGGATGCTCTAAAATGTAATCAGGTCATTCATTATTGCAACCTGTGGTGTCATTATGACAACTGTATTTTAATGTTGTCTTTAGGTATCGTGTTGAATATTAATTATTTAGTGATTCAGTCCTGATAATGACAGGAAAGATATGCCTTACCTCGGCTGGAACAAAAAGCAGTTCATTTGCACTAGTGCACAGTAAATGCAGGTGTGCTGACTAGTGGGTTACACTCACAGCTTCCTAACATCTCTGACAGCTTTTAGCTGAAAATAGTCAAACAATGCCAGTAAGCCGGTCAGAGTGTAGCAATGTACACTGAGCAAAACCCTTAGTATCAGCCTGTCTCTCAGTGAAATCTGCTAAATAATCCAATAATATTTTCGACCTTCTTATTTTGAAGAGGCACTGGAGTCAGCATTTCGTTCATTTCCCAAACTTTCCTCTATTTTCTGTTTTGTAGAGGCAGAGGATTACTGGCTCGGCGGGGGGCCTCCCTCACTGCAGTTTTACTGTACAAGCTGGCCCGAAATGATCTGCTTCTCTCGTATTGGTATTTTTTTTTTTTTTTAAATCTCTGTTCCCTTCCGTATGTCACTTGGACTGTCTGTCTCTTCCCATCGCTGAAATTTATACTGCCATTTCTCTTTTACTACCCATTACTATCTTATACTGTATACCCTCCTCTCATCGTAAATCTCTCCCACTCTTCATCCTCACACCATTTACACCTCCCTCTTTCACTCTGCTCTGCTCCCCTGATTCGGTGTCCTTTCCTTTTGCCATTTGCCCTCCGTCCATCTGTCCCTCTGTCCCTCCGTCCCTCCGTCCATCCGTCCACCCACATGTGATAACAGGGATGGAGGATAAGCAGAGGGAGCGTTCTCTGTTTCCACTCTGTCACTCTTTGATTGCCCCATTGTGTATAGTTCAGTAATAGAGCGATCACAAACTTACAGCGACCTAATGAGGCAGCAATTAACCACAAGCAGCCAGAGTGGTGTGTGTGTGTGTGTGTGTGTGTGTGTCGGGGTAAACTGATTTCAATTGTGCGTAATTGTGTCTCTGCATTTTTAACACTCCAGTCAGGTTTCTCTGCAGTGTCTCTTGTGTGACTCGGTGACAGTCGGTGCATGTGTGTGAAGTCAGCTTAAAGCCCTAATGATGATCCTCATCCATCACTTCAGTTGAGTTTAAAATGTTAAGACACGCTGGCAGAGTAATCCATTACCAATTCCACATCCTGTTATTTCTGTTTTACGATACACTATGTGTTAATTTCAACAAATGCCGAGTGTGTCTTACAGTGATAAATGTCATAAAACGTTTTATCTCATTTCCCAGTTGGATTGTGGAAGAAGACAGATGAACAGTTGACTTTTTAAATAATCTCATTTTATTAATAGGAAGCAATGATGCACATTTACTGTACAGTTAGACAATACATGAAGCAAAGCATTGCGTAGTGGTCGCCCCGCCCCCGCCTGCCATAGAATTTTATACATCGGTGCTTTGCAGTATGAGTGTTGGACAAAAGTCAAGATCAGGTCAACTTGCAGTCCTCCCGCAGGCACAGAGAACCGACATGTTTGACATGTTATATTGGCAGATAACTTATCAGACTGTGGTCAGAACACGGTGTTGGCGGCCTGTTGTAACCTTGCCTTGGTCAGCGTGACTCAGGTCTAACGTGGAACAGTAACAACAGTTGTTTAGGATTCTGAACCCGACAGAATCATCACACATAGACTCCATCTCCCAGTTTGGATCGATTATTGTGTTAGTGGTGTGTAACTACTGTACAATGGGAAGAGCTGGACTCCTCCATTACTGGTTTACGTGGTTTAGTTCTGTCCTCTGAATGGCTCCACAGTTGTTCAGTTGTTAAAACTTAATTCATTCTTAAATCATAATTTTGCATCAATATTTCAATGTGTGTTAATTATTGATGTCTTGGCACATAGTGAAACGGGGCGCTGAGCTGGTTGTGGAACACTTATAATACGCCATACCTTCTGCATAAAGTCATCCATCGAGTCTCGAGTGTTCTTCAGTCTTCAGTGTCTATATGCACCTGCTCACAGAAACGCAGTCTTCTTTTGGCAACTGTTGACCTCCGGTAGGGCTGGGCGATCTGGCAAAAAAGATCATATGAGGATCTTTTGAAGTAGAATCACGATTTTCTCACCTCTTATAAAAAGGAGGCGAGTTCCAACCAAACTATAAGTTTTCCTCTAGTTCTCTCTGGTTTCTGTATAGTCTGTCAGTGCTTGTACTCTTTGTTGTTGTATCTGACTAGAAACTTTTGGACCGACATTATTACAATAGTGACAATTTCTAGATGAAGTAAACACTATCAGCATTTTCCTGTACATACAGCTGCAGTGTTTCCATTAATTGCATAGACTGTGGCAGACTAATTTGTCCTGCCATAGTTTTATAATGAATCAAAAATGTTTTTATACCTTAACATAACTAATCTGTTTAAATCAGACTCGCTGCACGTCAGAGTTCAGAAGATCGAAGATTAACTCTTTCTTCCGCAGCAAAACAACACGTTACACAAACTCTGCAAGTTAATGTGGACTAAAACTAAAAGTATCGCTACAAACGGACTGAAATAAACTCAGCGACTTGTGCTAGCCACATTAATGCTACAAAACCAGTCAGTGCAACACCTATGTTCAACGCTCGCTGTAAAATACCGTATTACACTGATAAATGGGCCATTGAAAACGAATGCCAGAGTAGAAAAGATAATTTTTTTAATGACGCTATCTTTACAGTCCCTCTGAAAAATAGACCATATGCCAAATTAAGATGGATCATGATCTGTGATCGTGAGATCGACCAGCCCTAACCTCATGTACCTCAAGTTTTTACACTGATAGACAACAGAGGGACGAGGCACTTCTTAATGTTGGCAGTTGATATAGGGATGGTGCAGAACAGCCTCAACAGCTTGTGCACCGCTGGCAATACAGCTTTTGTTAAAAGAGTTTTCATTGTTGATGCTACTGGTGATACTGTTAGGCCTACTTCAATATGGACATGGATCTCTGTTCTGAGGATTCCTTAGAGGCTTTATGTTCCACTGACAGTAGTCCCCTTTCCAACATTCATGGCATTGCTCCCCAAAAATCTTATTTTTTAGTTTTTTACGATAAAATGTCTTTTATTGTCCCTTTATTGTCCCTACAGGGAAATTTGGTTTGGGCAGTAGTGCTGCATTACAGCTGCGTTGGCAAAAATGCACCATAATAAAGACAACAACAAAGGCAGCGCAACATTCAAACAAAACAGTAAACACATACAACAACATAACATCCATTGGTGCCTGAAAGTTTGATTCACAGCACGTGAACACAATGCATTATTAGAATTGCGAGGAAAAATGTATTGCTTTCTGATAGAAGGAGCACAATGAAGCAGGGTATGATTTATGTCACTACTAATGGATCTGATTGTTTTCTTTTTTTTACACATTTGGGCCCAGCCCTATTAGCTCTACCAGTACCACCGTCCATGATACATGTGGCGTTTCAAAGTTAGTCTCAAAGAAGTAAAACTAAAGAAACTGAAATGTAAAATCTCCAAAACTGTGCATATTGCAGCAATTTGATTGCGCATGATGCCACACGATTCCCAGTTTATTACACATCATCTATTCAAGTTTTCCAAGAAGCCTCATTTTGAAATATTGTAAACACATTTTGTGCCTCAGCAGAAACGTAGACCTTCTGATTTTGTTAAATTCTGTGAAACAACAACAAAAACAAACAAGGAAACCTGCTGGGTTTACCTAGTAGATTAAAACGCAAGCTGCAGCACCTTTTTGGACCCATGTATTTGTAGAGTTATTTTTGTTATTTTCTTAAGATTTAATGTAAGTAAAATTATACCGGCACACTCTGTCTGATGATAAAAGATAAACGATCATTTAGTAATATCATTGGTTTTAACAACTCCCTCTGACACTAACAGAAATTCTATTTTACTGGGAGTGCAGCATATACAGTTTGTGAAGTTACACTGTCTTTCTTTTACAGTACGTTTCACTCCACTCTTCCAGTTTCTCTCAGTCATACTCCCTCATCTATTCATTTGCAACGAAAGCCTGTTGATCCATAACATAAAAGACAACCCTCAGAGAGCGCAGGCAGTAATGAAAAAAATGTGATAAGTTTCCAGCTCTTTTCACTCTGTGGAACTGCATTCAGCTCTCAGTTTTGAGCTAAATGAACCTTGGTGGGTCCTTGATGTGGCATCAAGTGGTTTTTACTTCAGATTTTTTAAATACAGAGACCTTGGAACTAGTCAACCTGCCACCCTGTCTTATTTGCAGTCAGTTGTTGCGTTTTTTTCCTCTGGGTGATCTGCTTCCACGCTTCACAAGAAACACTTCACAGATTAATATCACCTCTAACACTTTAGGAAAACCGTGCTGGTGGAAGTCCCAACATGCTAGAAAAGAAGAAGCCCTTTAACCCCCGCCCCGTTACCTTCAAAAACATCTTTTATTCTTGGGAACAATTTGACCCAGGCAATTTCACCCTCCAGAAAATCATTGCAATTAAAATTATTAGCCAGGCTTATGTGTCAGGTCCTTTTTTTTATGTTGTTGACCCCTTAAATAGCCTTTTATATAAAAAACCCACCCTCTCGTATGCATCCAGAGTACCTATAACACAATTATGCAACTCACCTCGAAATCTGATTGACCTAAAAGTGGAAAGGAAGACGTTTTTGGTGTTTTAATGGCTTTATATTATTTCTAAGAATATATTCATGCTATTTACAATATTTGAAAAGAAAAAGTATTTCTGTCATCGATGATATATGTATTATGTTCAGGAAAAACGTCAGAATT
The DNA here is from genome assembly GCA_037367275.1 of Coranthus polyacanthus. Taxonomy (NCBI): domain Eukaryota; kingdom Metazoa; phylum Chordata; class Actinopteri; order Kurtiformes; family Apogonidae; genus Coranthus; species Coranthus polyacanthus. The sequence goes on along the minus strand of JAPQRN010000005.1, from coordinate 34,561,918 downwards.
TCAACTATACAGTGTGTGACAGAAATGTCTCATGAAGAGCTAAAATTCTGACTTCAGCTGATGGAGCCTGGGGAGGGACCATGATCATTTAACATTTTTGGAAGGTAATGTAGACACACCTCATGCTGGTGGTTGAGAGACAGGAGCGTCTACACTCCGGGTCCCACTGTCATCAGAAGAGGATGCCTCATAATCAGGGTCCTTCTCAACATCCCCTCTATGTCATTTTTACTGTCAAGGAGCTGTGATAAAACCACACCGGCAGAGGTCATGTTCAGTTGAGGGCACATGAAGAGAGAGCACGCAGATCACCAAGAGAAATGGTTTAGAAGGCTGCTGTGCAAGCTCTTATACATTTGCTCCTCCCCTGTGAACTTTCACTGTCCTCATGGGAACCATATTTTTCTGCCCTTGTTGCGCGGGAAAAAATATCAGAGTTCTCGCGTCCTAGGACTGGTTTCTCTCACCACCACGGGCCCTAAAGCAAGGGGACGTGCTTTTGAACATTATAAAATTGCAGGTTATCATCCAAAACAACCAAAACAAATGTGTGTAAAATGTCGATATTAGGTGTTTTATTCAGCTAAAAACAGCCAGGAGTCAAATATCACTGATACGTACATACAGGGGTTTAGATAAGGCGACCTCCTCTGTCAAATTTCGTGCCACCGCCGGCTCTTGACAAAACTCTGATTTGTGTCTTTGTTGAAAGCAGGCTTTGCGCTCTGGATTTTTGTCATTTGTAACTGCAATTCCAACACTATGCCAATGTGGTGGCACTATATCGTAGTATTATCGCCCTGTTTAACATGATAACTGTCATTTTCTCCAATCATATACTTATTAGACGTCCTGAAGTATGTTGCTCGTATTTGAAGGTGCACCACATAGGAACAGGACTGCCTCTGCTCACTGTGAGCCAGCAAAAACCCGAATACTGTATGTTTGCAGGGCTATAAAAGCATGTCACCATCATTTATTTAGAGACTTTAAGCACTGAATGGAGTCAAATTGACCCTGACGATAACAGGAGGGTTAATTTATTTTTTAAATATTTCTTCTGCTTTTTTCTATCCAAATTGCTTGTGATTTGCCTAAAAAAAGGAAAATTACCTTCACCAGCGACGCCATGGAAAGGCTAAATTCTTCTTTCTGCGCTGCCTGTGTCACTTTTCGTCCCTTTTTCTCTTTCTTATCTGTTTCTCCTGTGAGTCTCAGCTTGGCTTAACAAGACACTGGTAGTTTATGCTAAGACTTTTATGTATTGTGACATTTATGCCCACCTCACTTTGTCGCCCGGTGCCAAAACAAAAAAGGGACAAAAACGTGGGAAAGGAAATGTACAAGGATACAGTAAATAAAACAGAGATTCAAATATATTTGAGAAGAGAATAACAAAAAAAACAAGACGAGGTGAATTTTGTTATGTAAGTTTGAACTGGTTTCGACAGGCAGACAAAGAGATAGAAGTAGTTAGACAGGAATTGTGGTTTTCTGCTCCTCCATCTGGGATGAGTGTCCAGCCAGCAGGTTTTGGCTGCGGCCTCTCATTCAATGCAAATGGGGTTTCCACCGTACCGCCTGTAACTGTACTGCTACATTATATTTGCTGAGGCTGGGGCACCCTGATAACGGTCCACTTTCTCCCTCCACTTTCTTCTACTGTCACTTTTTCCATGTCATTCTACATTATGTGCGTGGTTTTGTCAGTTCTTTTGTTCCTTTAGTTTTTCATCATCTATCTGCCGTCCATTTCTGTGTTTTTGACAGCCTCTCTTTCTCTCTCACCTGCTCACCCCGACTCTCTCGATTATCCTACTGCCGTCAAAGGAACGGATGCTTTTCAAACATCTCGTGAAGCTTTCTCAAAGCTCATCATATAAGTTAAGATCTTGACTTCCCTCTGCACTTCTGAGGAACAGTTAACGCTCACTGCGTGACAAATGTGTGATGCACATTTTCACAGAGTTTCTTTTATCAAAACTCAATGCAACATGGCAACCATTTGCATCTAATCAATCTTTTTCCCAAACATTCTGCCTTGATAGGTATTTTCTTTGAATTAGGCAGTCTGAGAGCTTCAGCTGTCCTGGATTTGTATGACAAGGGCAAATGTCACTGTACTATTGATTAAACAGCACATCCTTTAAACACTTAATCTCTTTAGACGGGACACACACACACACACACACACACACACACAGACACACAGTTTGTGAATGCAAACACACACATTTACATTCTCAACTGGCATTAAATATGTCCTCCTATTTATGGATGTTTCTTTCCTTGACAGAATGGACCCGTGGTGTGTTGTTTGAAACGGTTAATTCTAAAAAGCACACGTGGAGACGCGAGAGTAGAAAGAGATAGATGTGTCTAATGAGGTCCAAAATGCCCCCCGAAGCTTGGAATATGTTGATAAAGATAGCTGCTGAGAGAAGATTATCTTAGGGGCACGTTGAGTCCAGTATAGGTGCTTGCAACCCAGAGACGCTGTTTGTACGTCCGTGTGTGTCAACCAGAGGGGATGGGGGTCAGCGAGGTGAATGTCACCTCATTATATTTGTTTTCTTATTTTTCTCACCGGACAAGCTGCACTGGTTAAGCTGCATCATAAATTTAAAGAGATGCTTTGACATTTTGACTCTTGTTATTTTACTGCGGCAGGAACTGCAGGCTGTAATGAAAATGGGTTTTCACTGATTCGTGTTATTTTCCCCCCACAGTTAGTAACGAACCTTATTTTCTAATGAAGCCGCAAATGAAAATATTTTTTGCTATACTGTGATATGATAAGAGTGTTTGTATTTTTCTTGATTGGGACGACTGTGATAAGCTTAATTTTTAAATGAATGAGCACGCCTGCCCAAGAAATAGGAAATCTCCAGCATTTTCGGCCAAACGCTGACGTACGCACCTATTTGCTCATGAGCTGCCAGGTGAGTGGGGGAGATGGGTTATAGATATCAGAGTGTGTGTCATTTTAGAGAGCTGTTACAAATGGCACATTTTGTGCTTGTTATTTTTAAATTGTCAGTCATTGGAATTGGGCACCATTCTGTTGACTAGCACACTGATACTCCGCTAGCCTTTTGGCTTCCAAGAAAGAGACAGGAAAATAACTTAAGTAAGGAAATGTCAACTGAACATGTTGAAAAGAGAGAAGGTCAGGACTTGCTGTAGTTATAAAACTGAGTCGGCTGTGGTAGCAGTAAAGGTAGAGTAGGCTTCTGGGATACAGATGTACTTCCCCCTTGTTAATTGCTACTTTAGGAAAAAATGTTTTTCTATTTTCTTTCATTAACGGATGGTATATTTTTAAAACTGAACATTTATTTGTGTATCATCTGTATTCTGTTGTTGTAAATGTAAATGGAAAATCATAAGAAAGGGTGTTAATGAACTGCAGATTAGATGTTGAATTACACTCGCCACCATGTTTGGTTTGTTTCAAGATTTCCCTAATGTTGATGTTAATCCACTGAAAACTTTGAGCTATGACGCTGGCTCAGTACTTGGCCCGAAGCATATTTTAAACCTGACAAGATCAGCTCTGCAGTCTCTCTGTGTGATACTAACAGTAATTGATATTCACCCTGCTTCTGTCTAGATGCCAAAACAGCATAGTGAGAATGACCTTTTAGAAAGAGTTTTCTTATAATAATGACATCTTTTCTCACAATTATGGGACCATTTCTTGATAATTGAGTGTGAATGATGCCGAGATAATTTCCAAAATGTTTTGCTACCAACTCCTCGTTGCCCGACTCCTAAATGGTCCCTGGGTCTAATAAATTAGAGCTTATCTGTGCCAAAAGGAAATTTTGCTTTACAGAGAAACACAATTGAACCTAATGCAGATCTCAAGCAAAATGACACATTTTTGCAGTACAGTATATCCAGCCTCCAGGGAGAAATGTCGCACCCATACGAACCAAGACAATAAAGTGTACATGCAGCATGTAATCCTCAGTCTACAGTCCTAGACCCTGCTTCAGAAGCTCCTTAATAAATATACACAAAGCATGGATTCTTTAATAACCTCAACACGCCACCTACTCACATGTTTCAACATTATTGGTTCATTAGATTCCTCCAGATCTCTCTGAACTCGAGATTGCACCACTTAGGCGTGATATGCCCTTTTCTTCATCATTTATATTAGTTAATGATATTAAATGATTAAAGGTTATTCTAGCAAAGCTCTGTCCGTGCTGGCAGACGTCTAATTAGCCACAGTATGTGTACGTATAATCATCGTCTGACAGCATCAGGAGTATGGCGTTCTTTTTTAGCCAAAGGAAAAGAAATAAATCCTATTTATATGCAGTACTTTTAAAATTTTTTAAATTCAACATATTCAGCATAATTGCGCAGAAAATCAAGATACAACGGGGAATATTCTACTGGAGGTATTGTAAATTTCAGTTTCTGAGGCCTGAGGATCTAGGTTATGCCATAGGAGAGTGCTGTTTATTTATTTGACCTGCAGTACAATACGCAGCTGGATGTACACATAACTGCGAAAGAAGAACTACGCTGAAATTGATTTGCTATAATGGTTAGTAATGCATTTATACTCATTTGAGGAAGCCATAAAATGGTGTCTATCAAGTGCTGTGCTTTTGTTGGGCAGGTCAGGTCGTTTGCTGTGGCTCTCGAGGCTGATGATACATTTTATCCGAGCATTTACAAACCGCTGTAAAACTGGCCGTGAAAAGAGGCTCGAAAAAGTCACGGCAACGACGGGGCAAAAAGACGATCAAAAGAGAGGTGGCGAGGTGG
>JAPQRN010000005.1:34535639-34549082 GCA_037367275.1 Coranthus polyacanthus | reverse complement strand
GTATGTGATTTGTTTGATCGTGGTTAGACAGAAGAAATGGCGATGATAGCAATTATTTAAAAGTAAGAAATGGGCTCTTCTTTGCCATTTCTCATGAACAATAATGGTCAGTTTTTCCAAGTCACTGATTAGAAATGAATAAAGTTGCCAAGTTCCACCTGTGAAAGCACCATGGACAGCTCCATCCCTGTAGAATGGATGAATGAAAGTGAACTTTATAAATGAAATGCATTGCATCAGCCTGTAGAACAGAAATGAAAAAAAAAAAAAAAAAAAAACGGCAACCGTCCCTGCCCACCAGGCTAACCATCTGTTCCAAACACTTTCTTCTGGCGTAGTGTGCCAACAACACAAGACAAAACTTTTTTTTCACCCGAGAAGGATTGTTAACCTCTTTAATCAGCCCAGCAGCTCCCGTAAAGCCTTACAGTATACTACAGGGACTCCGTAATGTAGCAAGGAACTGTTTTTCCTTGTGTGTACTGTTTATATTTAGTGCAACATACATTACTTTCCCCATATCTGCAGTCTGGTTTTGCTGACTGTGCAAAGTCTACAACACTCCTTAATCTGAGACCTTGCACACTGTGACATTGATCACACCTCCTGCTCCAGTCTTTGGTGTTTATAATTTATTTCAAACACCTGATTCTTCTCAGTATGGGCACACTGGACCATGACCCTACAAGGGGACAGTCTGCACTTTAATCACAGCAGCCATGCAATATGCCCGATGCTTCACTGAACTCTAAAGAAACTTAAAGTACCCTTAATTGACCTCTCCCTTTTCAAAGCACAGGTACCTGCTGTTCCTGTAGTGTCCGTCCACAGCAATACTTCTAAAACTTCCTACCTGAGAAGAAATATGTCTAGAAATATATGACTTTGTCAATAATCATAAACCAAGGAGTTGTAGTTACTGTGATATCCTCAACAATTAGTGTATTAGCCTGTTATCCATGGGATTGGGTGAGGAACGGCTGCTTTGGAGAATGTCCGGTAGTACCTGAAAATCAATTTGTAAACAAGGTGAAAGTTTAAAAATGTAGTTTATCTGGAATGTTAAAATCCCAAATGCTGTCTGTTTGAAAGGCAACACATAACTGTGCAGGAGGGAAATTCAATTAGAAGACAAATATATATATATATATATAAAAAAGCACAAACTTTGAAAAAAAAGATGTCGCCAGTATTTGTCAGGTTTTGCTGTTACAAAGCCTTTAAATGATGCCGCTTTCTGAAGTAATCAAATCGGCATCAATGCATCAACAGGTGTTTTTTTTCCCTCAAAAAGATCACATTTGCATTTCCAAAGGAGAGTTTAGACAAAAACTGTGAAGCGTGACCTGTGAAGATAACCCGTATTATTTCATTTGTCACGTTTCTGTACGTTCATTTTAACACCACTGGGAAACATAGCGCGATTGGTGGTTTTGAGAAACGATATCAAACAACCCTACATAGTATCACAGATCACATGCTTCTGCAGGTTACCTCCCAATTTGAATATCTAATCTCATGAGCAAGCTATTAACCTACGTGTCACCAAATTTCTTATCTACATAACTTCCCGACAGCTGTTTTGAAACCGGCAGGATGATGAAATGCTCTCCAGCAACAATGGAAAAGAAAATAAAGATAACGAAAAATACAGGAGCAAAGGAAATGAGTGGTCGAATATAAGGAAAGATGATTCAATTAATTCAGTGTTACGACCTGACAGTGAGTTTTATGTCGCGCTCCTGTACAACAACCGTTTTATTTACCATATTATTTTTTATTATGGAAACACATGCTCCCGTAAGACACGGACTGAGTGTCAGACTGTACTCCATACTTAATCAAGTCTTCCTCATGTTGTGACCCTTTGACCAAATTAAACACGTTCAATATAGGACGTTTCAAAATCAATTAGGAGATTTGCACTCCCACAGCCGCTTTTTGTTTTTATTGCAGTTTACATCGTTCTTCATTCATTCATCTTTTTTTTTTTTTTCGCGCTTCGTGCCTTATCTGTATGTGTCTGTGTTTTCAAACGCATGCACAGTATTAAGACAGATTCTATTGCTGTGAGGAAAACCACTGCCTATGTCCTGACTCACTTTTTACAGTATTATCAGAGCCTCACTTTTCTTTCTGCCCCTGCCAACATCTTCCCACCCGGACTGTCCACTGTGAGATGGCAATTACAACTCTGTTGACACGCTGTCTCTGCTGGGGCCTTCCCCTTCCTTTTCTGTCTTGCAGCATCTGTCTCCCTCTCCCTTGTCTCCCTGTGTCTGCATGTTTCTGTCTTCCCCTGTTTCCATCTACACCTCTGTCTTTCCCTCGGTGTCTTTCCCACTCAGCATGTCAACACCACTGGGCGTCTCCTTCTCCCTTTTGTCCCCCAACCAGTTATCCCTCTGGGTTTTTTGGCATGTTCCCTGCACCTTGTGTTTACCTCCTCTTTTCAACTTCTTCTGTTTTAAGTTTTTCTTTCTTTCTTTGCAGTACTTCTCCAAAGCCGCTGCAGAGTTTCCTTGTTGAATCCAGGCAGACTAACCTGCCCAACACAGTGGTTGGAAACGCAAACACAACCTCTGCAGTCTAAAGGTCTACTATTTTGACTTTGACTTTTTTTATCATCAGGTTTTCCTCTTCTTACACATTCTTTCAGGAGCACCAAGGGCTTTTCATTACATCCCTGAGATAAATGATATCAGTCCCAGAAGCACAGTGCAGTAACACTGTTGCCTTTATGATGTGAAAACAGCTTTATTTCTGCTCTTTAGCGCTATGGGAGGTTATATAGGGACAGTCCATAGATCTGAGAAAGTGTCAGCTCTATCAGTATGTGTGTGTGTGTTTGTGTGTGTGTGTTTGTGTGTGTGTGTTTGTGTGTGTGTGTGTGTGTGTGTGAGAGTGTACGTGCTGTGGAAAAGGGCCAAGCTAGTTGGCAAGACTGTGTTCAGTGTCAGCTTTTATTGGAAATCACGCAGTGTGGAGAAAGCACTGCTTTTAGTAGCTCTTATTAAGTGTGGATATAAAACACTATCTTGGGTTGCTCTGGCTTGTGTCTTTTGATATCCTTGTAATGTGGCTGAAGAAAATGCAGCTGTGCGAGTGCGAAAGTAAGAGAGAGCCTGCATGACTTGAAGTGAATTCAAGAGTATATGCAAATAGATTTATCTGGCATTTCAGTAAGGAATTAAAGAGGGTCGAGAGGATAGTTCAATCCCAGAATGTACTTTTTCAGAAATGACAGACTGGTGGTGCAGTGGTTAGCACTGTCGCCGCCTCAGAGCAAGGAGGTCTTGGGTTCGAACCCAACACCTGTGTGGAGTTTGCATGTTCTCCTCGTAGGTTCTCTCCGCGTTCTCCGGCTTCCTCTCACAGTCCAAAAACATTCACCTTAACCTTAACAGGTTAATTGGTCACTCTAAATTGCCCATAGGTGTAAATGTCAGAGTGAATGGTTGTTCGTTCCCTATATGTCAGCCCTGCGATGAACTGGCGACATGTCCAGGTTGAACCCCGCCTTCGCCCGATGTCAGCTGGGATCGGCTCCAGCCCCCCCGCGACCCTCCAGAGGATTAAGCGGTTACAGAAAATGAACGAATGAATGAGAAATGACAAACTACTCCCTGCAGACAGTACAAAAAGTAAGACCCATATATACACAGACTATTTCATAAGACAAGAAATAACACATACAATATGTCTCTACAACTGTTGACAGGACACCAAACGATCATACATGTGAAGGCAAGTCAAGGTTAAGTTTACACAGAAATACACGAGCAAGCACATGACATGACAAAAACATATAAGAACGTCTAACATAAATGGATATTACATATTTAAAATATAAAAACATATAAAATATGTGAAAGGAGGGAGTTTGATGTATGTTAAACCTTCCAAAAGCCCAGATAAGTGATTTTAAAATGTCAAAAATCATCAGAATGTAAAGTCTCGGGGCTGCAACTGGTGAAATGCCAGTCCACTTGGCTGCTTAATGCGGAAGTTAAACCCAGAAGCATGGAAACTTTTTTTTTTGGTGTATGCGCCTAGTGACCAATTTTAATTCAAGTGACTGGGTCCTATCTGTGAGTCCGCTCTCCGGTTTCTATTATTACATCCATACCGCTGACCTTTAAATCGGATGGAAAGCTGCAAAGTCCAAAAATGAAAGCACTATTATGTGCAACTAGTTTTATATTAAACTGTATAGTATTACACTTCAGCACCAAAAAGATTATCAAGTTATCTCTTATCTGTACTAAGCAAAATAAATCTGTTAATCTAACCCCTAAGCACTGCTGAGAATAGAATGTTTAAAAAAACATAATGGCCACATTTTAGTTTAATGCCCATCTTACCAGCATATGGGTCAGTGGACATGCATAATTTCTCGAACAGAAACACTTTTAATGCGATGAATTTTTAAAAGGTAGATGCTTAAGTAATACAACTAAGTTATAAAGCTGTTAAAAAGTGTTTTGATAAGAAATACGTATTCTAAACACATTCTGTAGACAGTCAAGAACTTAAAATGCCCTAATTCTTGTGCAGTTTTTTTTTTTTTTTTTTTTTTTCAGATTTCAAGCATAATTTATGGATGAACCAACCAGATCTTCCCTTAAGTAGGAGGGATCAGTCACTATGCAAATCCCACTAGTGCTTGTATGCTTTCAGCTGGTCATTGCCTCAACACTACGTCTCTCCTGCCATCTCACCATTACCAGTGTCCGTACTCCAAACTGAGATAAACTAAAATGTAGGAAAAGACTGACTGAAGACTGCAGTGTAACATAGAACCTTAAGCTTGTTGAGCTAAGCTTTGATTTTGGCTTGTTGTGGATCAATAAGAAATGTTGTAGGTTTGCAATGTTCCTGCTCAGCTCAAATTAAACTACCATATCCAATAACTGAGATCCTAAGCCTAACATTGTGCTACATTACCAGAATGTCAAGAAGATGGTGCACCAACGAGGGACCCTAAATACTGGACATTCTGTTTGAACAAATAAAAAAAAAAAAGGGAAATGAGCCAACTTCACGGTAAATTGTTTCAGGAGTGCTGCGCTTACACCTGTGACCTCTGTTAAATGTTTAATTTTTTAGCATAATCTAATTTTATATTGCACATTAATCTTCATCAAATGCCGATTGATCTGAGATCAAATGTTACTTGAGATTACATCAGAGACTGGCCATGTGTGCGGATGAATGCGATTACCATACACAAAAAGATGGATAAAGACAGTGCATTCACATGCACGGTGCATGTAAGTATGTGGTGTACTGTATGGAATGCAACGTGTTTGTAAGTTATATGTGTGTGTGCGTGTTCCAGCATATGTCAGCGTGTGCGTGTGAGTGTTCAAGAGTGGTCGACTGTTGGGGACAAGGAGCCAGAGGGACGTGAGGAAGCTGTTTGATGTCATCAGCATGTGTCCTTTTTAGTTACCCTTGGCTCTAATCTACGGGGAGACGCTGTCTGAGCCCCTCATTAGTTACTGGTAACTCTCTTTACTGTAATGTCAACCTCCAGAGGCAAGGTTGACCCGTGGACTGAATATCAATGCGAATAGACATGTGCTGAAGGTAGATTGTCATGATTATTACCATCACAAGAATAGGTTTATCCCCCTTGTGGTCATATGCCTCCGCCAACCAGTCAAGTTGCAATTTACATTCGTGTCTGTCCAGACAAATAAAAAAAACAAAAAAAAAACAAAAAAATAAAACAATATTACAATGTCGGAGTGAAGTTGACCTTTGACCTTTTGGATTTCAAATATCACCACATTATCATTTTATCCTAATACACATTTGTGTGAAATGTTGTCATAATTACTATATGGATTCTTGAGTTAGTGTGTAAAAACATAATGTTTTTGTTTGTTTTGGTTTGAGGCCAAGTGAACATTTGTGCAAAATTTGAATACATTTCCTCAAGGCGTTCCTTTGACATCACATTCATGAGAATGGGATGGATGTACAGATGGACATCCCAATAACATAATGCCTGTGGCCACATCTGTCCCTGGTACAGGGGCATAACAACATGGTAATGATGCTCGCGTGGTTTCCGTTAGTCCGTGTGTGATCCAGTGAGTGTGAAAGACATATATACAGTAATATGGGAAGGCTACATTGTTTTCACGTGTGTCTTTTTTGACAGCAAAATAATCAAATAATCAAAATATTATTAGATGTTAAGTTGCTGTTAATTCTGATTTACTGATTTAAACACACAGTATGCAATTTCTGCTGCTAGGGGTCTCTCAATCAAGACAGTAATAAAAGATGTCGTAGTTGATGACATCATGAGGTAGCGTTGGATCATGGGAGTTGTTGTTTTAGCCACCGTCACAGATGACAATCTTTCTGACAGTATTATTGCTATTACATAGTAAAGTATTGTTTAATTCTCTTCACGTTTAGTGACATATTCACATCATGTCATTTCATTCTAATGAATTATCTGCAAGTAACTTAAACGTAAATCTTAGTAAAGGGGATACGACGGCATCGACAGGCGACTAAATTAAATGACTGTTACACGGAATTAAAAAAAAGATTTTTCTTACATGTAAACATTGCACTTGATTCTTGTGTTTTGGCTTTTCTTATGCTTTTTAGGGTGTTGAGTCTTTTTTTTTTTTTTTATAAAGTAATGCATTGTAATTGAATGGTTGAGACCAGCCAACCAGAGATTACTGACCTTACATCTTATGAGGTCATAACCCACCTGTGTAAACCTTAGTGTTTTATGTACAAAACGGCTGTGTAATCACGTCCAAGTCAGGTGGGACGTGACCCTCCTCAACCGGCCAGATGCAAGCTGTTCTATCAGCAGAATAGCAGTGCACTCTGAGGTCACCAACGCCCAGTCCGCACACTGCTGTATGCAAGAAAATACATTTGTATGAAGACACAGTTGCAAATGTAAAACAATAAGCCGCTACATCTGAGAAATACAGTATGTTTTCCATTGTTTTTTTTTAATTTTGAAAAAGATTTTTTTTAAATAATTCTGAGCAAAACATATTCCTCTTTTTGATATGCATGAAAAAAATGGAGATCAAATGCAATGACATTGTACCAGCAAGGGGTAATTTCACTGCAAGCTGTTTTCTCTCTGCCTCTGGCCTGAAATGGGGTTGCCTGAAGTAAAATACACATGAGTGACAAATTAAAGGAAAAACCTGATGGGAGTGGTCTCTTCTAGGATGACGATTCCCTCATCCATAGAGCACGAGGGGTCACTCAATGGTTTGATGGATATGAAAAAGATGTAATCACATGGTCTGTCCTTTAAGGTCACCAGATCTCAACCTAACTGAACACCTATGAGAGATCTTGAACCAAGGTGTTATCGCGTCACATGCAATTTTGTGCTGTACAAAATGAAAGATGATGAAGAAATATAGTGACATCTTTGGCCATAGCTCCAAAATGGTGGCTCAGGGATGACTGCTGTTATGGTCTTGTGTCATAAATTTAGGAGAACCATCTCATACCTCTGCTATGACCGATGTTTACTAACCGACCAACAGCAGTGCAGCATGATATGATGTTTAGACACTGGTTAAAAAATACTTACCTCAACGTCTCTGCAAAATTGGGGTCCCAAGTTGGCCTCGTTTCTTTCAAGTTGCACAAGCCAAAATCAGGGGTGAATAAAACGCCTAATGCCCTTTTTTTACGCCTCTGTGGAAAAGAAAAGCCACTTTTTCAAGCTTCTGTGTCTAGCCATGGAGGAGAACAGTAGACTCACATCTGAGGAAATCTTAACAGTGATCGGTAATTACAGCTGTCGATCACGTAACTAACTCCCTACCTTTTTGAAAACACCTGTGCTTAGCCAAAGTCTATGTCACAGGGTAGATTTTCTACAGCCTGAAAACAGAGCCCACAGAGGTGGGTCGTGTTTCATGTCAGACCACTTGAATTATAATACGCTGAAATTATGATAGTAATTACGGACTTTATGTCTAATGTTGCCAATGTTAATCACAATCAGTTCCACATCCTCCTCCTCCTCTTTGGATTTTTTTTCATACACATAAATACCACTATTGTAAGGGCTCGATTCTAGCTTAGCTTCATTGTTTATTGCTGTAGTGGCACAGAGGGATGGTACACACTGATGATGTTTTATTCTTGTATATTGACTTGTGTTGTACCGTAGTGTACGATCCAGTAGGTGTTAACATTGTAAAGTTTAGATTCATCAAACTTGATGTCATACTTGAGGTCAAGAATATCTTGCTCCAGCAGAGTTCACAGACTTGTATGATCAGTGCCAAAGTGCGTCAAAGCTGTTTAGGTGGCATAAAACCTTAGGTTTTACAGGTGTACATCACAGGAGTGTGCTAAAAAGAGCAACCAAGTTGCAAGCACAAAATATACTCCTGCTTTGAACCACTCTATCCTAGAGGAATGAAAACGTCTCCAGAATAACAAAAGCTACTTTCTTTTATTATTCTTTAATTATGTGTTTCACTTTGGCATAAATGCAATGAGTAGATTTTCTTGCTCACACTCTCAAAATACTATAGTATAGTGAAAGACATATACTTCTAATACTACTAAATGAAATAATTGCACAGAATGTGCTGCACTCCCGTCTAGATTACAAAATGTCTGTAGACCCCAGCAAGGTGTGCATTGCATTTAAAAAGGCTGAGATGAGGGTTGATCTGATTGGCCTTGATTGATGCAAGCTGTTATCACACCCCCTGATAATGTAATCCTCCTAATCCAACCTCTTGGACCACTTTGCTGCAGGTGCACTGGTCATGAAAATCTGTTGGTCACACACAAGAGAAGCTGTGCCACCTCATGCACTTTGATTGCTAAAAATAGTTAGGGCCGGATCCACAAAAGGATTGTACGGGTTTTGCGGCAACTAAACTGGTGGAAATGAGACAAAAATATAGTTTGTAATTAACAAAGCACACACAAAAGGTGGAATTCACAGTAAACTGTCCTTTGTCTGCCTGTGCCATTTCAATAGATGTAAATGAGGGAATATTCATATGTTCAACTCAAAATTGATTGGCCTGTTTCTATGTGAACAAGCCTTGTTACAAAAACTGTCTAATTCACAGGAGGACCAGCGCAAATTGCCGCTGGCAGGTCGGCTGGTGCAATTAACATCTGCAGAAAGCTGGCGTTAACTGCGTGCAAACTCACTCCTCTCTCACTCTTTCTCTCAAATCTTTGAGTTTGTGAGCCTTGAGTGATATTGGCATTGATTGAAGTTTAATGATATCAAGGGTGAAATCTTCAGTCAGTCAGACAGGCAGACAGTCAGAGAGAGGTCATGTGGGTCTGGGCTTATCTCAGGAAAATGACCTGACAGGGCTGATGGAGCTCAAACTGCTTTTTTTATGAACACTTCACCTTATAAACCTGCAATCTGAGTGTAACAGCTGCAGAACACACAACATTAATGACCGTCAGATCTGGTGTTAATTCAGTTACAGCTGTTGTGCCACATCTGTAAATGCGTAGATGCACACGACTTCAGCTGCTGTGTGACGCTGCTGCCAGCTGTGAGTGAACAAAATATCAGTACTAATGTTTCTGTGAAATCCTGGATGCATTCAGTGACACATGGGAATTATTGTAAGATTCATCCATTAATCAAACATGTTTCACAGAGCTTAGTGTGATAGTTACAGCATACTAGAGAAGGAAAATAAACAAAATACATGAAAGTTTAGTTGTGATTGTAGATAGCTCTGTGTGTGTGTGTCTCTGCTAATTAAAGACAAACAATTTTTAGCGCATTGCACGTTTTCACCAATCTGTGCTGAAATGAAACGCAAAACGAGGGCAAACTGGACTGAAGTTTAAAATGTTACGAGCGCGTTTACGACGACATTATCTATATGAAACCCTACTTTAAACTGAAGAAAGATTACCCACGTTTAGAGGCCTGTTGTTATTAAAATTAATGATCATGCATACGTACTTCTCTGTCCTTATTGATATTCTCTGGCTCATATTTTGGCAACCACTTGTATACTCAAAATAGGGTGGGACAGTGGTGGGTTGCTGCAGCCCTGCAGCAATGGCAGGATGAAAGTACATTGGCCAGGGTCCTGCTGTTAAAAAGTCCCCTAGCCAACACAAAGTATTAAAGTCCATGTCAAAGTTGGATATGAGCTTCTGAGAACATGAGGCTATATACAATTACAAGCTGTGGAAAAGTCAATAAAAAACAATCTGCCATGGTTCTTCCTGCAATTCCTGATTCACTCGCCCAGGCTTCAGACCAGGGTTTGGTGGAGTGACTCTGGCATCGTCCCGCTCTACTGAAGCACTGCAGGCAACATGGGGAGGTCAGTTTATCTGCAGCTCACTGTGATGATGAGATTTCTCTCTTCAGATATTCAGACAAACAAATTTTGATTTACAATTAAGATAATTAAACTCCTTTATTGAAGCAAACGCATTGTTTTCGCCAATAGAGCTTTATTATTGTCAGCATGCTCTAGAACTCATCTCTTTATCTAATTTACTGACAAAGGGCATGCCTGATATAGCAAATGATTAACAATTTATTGATTCATGAAACTGGAAAGTGGAGTGTGACAGGCTTGTTGAACAGAACCGGTTGGCAGGGACGGTAGGAGAAAGGGTGGGGAAAAAGGATTTGGAAGAAGGAATGTAAAACTGAGACTGACAAGGAGACATGAGTGGAGTTGGTAAGAAATAAATTGGTCAGATAATTGAAAGTCAAATGAATGAGAGCCAGCATGGAAATGCAGTAGCTATGTGAAATGTATTATGCATTCGACTTTGATGGAAATATTAAGTATGAGGCCCATGGTCTGGCTGGACCACAATGTCATGGACATCATTTTAAAAATTCGTTTGCCACAATACATTTTAATCAGAGTAAAGATGCCAATTTTCTGGGATATCGCTATCTGTGATGCTTGAAGACGATCTCGGGTATCATCATTAGTGCCTGGTGGAAACATTAGGTCTCTGCTGGGTATTTTTATTTATTTTTTTGTTCATGCTCTGTCCTTATACCTGACGTTACTTTTCTTCAGGTCTGATCTGGTGAAGGACACTGCCTGAAAACGTGTGAATAAGAAAGTACAGCAGAAGTCAAGGAGTCACCCTAATGTACTGAAGGAACGAGCACCACTGGTGTGCAAAGTGCTTCTTTTCTACTTGCACATTACAGCGTTTCTGCAAATACAAACATATATAATGTTTATTTAAAAAAGGCCTCAAATGGTTTGAATCCTGCAAAGCATCACATCTCCAATATAGACCGATCTTGACATCAATAACAATCAATTACGCATGAGATAATAAAACAACGTTGTTTGTAAAATATGCCTGGAGGTGCATGCTGATCTCAGCACTGCAGTCTTGTAGCTAAAGCTAACAGATGGAGTTTTAAATATGTAACAAGCCACTTGAGACCCTTACATTAATTATATATGGTCTTTATTTTCCAGCAGAGTTGCTGTCAGTATTGTAATATTATTATTAATACATATACTGCAGTGATTCCTACTGTATTAACAGTCATTTGATTGTAGTTTACATAACCATAACCACTATGGAAAACATTATCAACAAGCAAGTTGTAATGTTAAATAATTAAAAATACACCCCATGCAAGTTGTTGAAATTTTAATGTTAAGAGTTCAGCTTTGTCGTTATCTGAAGTTGTTGTGTGTTTCGCTTTTGTAGCCTCTTACATTATCAATTATATTATAATACTAAAACATTATTATGTGCAGCTGTGTGGATAAGTTGACAACATGCTGAGCCGTCGTGTTGGGCTGTAATGGGATGCTGTTGTTTTATTCTCGGTGAGATATGGTTTGATATATATTTTTGAGGTTTATTGCTGAAGTCATTTGAACTAGCTCCAGGATAAAATTCAGAGAACAAAAACTTCTGGTAAATTGTTGTCAGAATCTTAAACTTGCAAGTTTTCCTGTCAGACAGATTCTGTTCTTCTCCATAATTAAATAAGTGTTTGTATTTCTTTAACTTGCGGTGGGTTGTCCGGAGTTGCCGGGTCTACAACGGGAAGGCGGTGGCGGTCGCAGTTCATGTAGCACACAAAAAAAAAGCAACTGAGTGTTGCGAAAGTCCAGGGTGACTTCAAGCTAAGGGGACAACAACACAGAGGCATTACACAGCAGATGGAGTGGTTTGAACAAGCTCAGCTTCTCTAATATATGCAGCAACCTACTCAGCATGTTCTGCCAATTTGTTGCAACTTTTGCTCTGTTCTTTTCTGACTCTCTAAATTGACCTTTCACCAACATAGTAAATGCAATATATGTGAGCAAAGAATGAACAGTCCTGATTAAACAGGGGCATTCGGTCCCTGGAGTGACAGCTTAGTTCACACTGGTGAAAGTCAGACTTGTTCTTGGTGTGTGTTGCACTCTGCTAGGGCTGCCCTTTGTCAGTGATACTGTTCATAACTTGTGTGAACAGTATCGTACAATATATAGAGAATTTTTAGGCACAGCCAAGAGGTGGAGGGAGTTTGGTTCAGTGGGCTCGGGACTGCATCTTTGCTTTCTGCAAATGATGTGATCATGTTGGCTTCGTTGAGCGGTGGCCTCCAGCCTGCACGGGGGCGGTTTTGCAGTGGCTGGGATGACAATTAGCATCTCCAAGTAAGAGGCCATGATGATGAAGTCTGAGGCCGAAAAAAGAGTGGATTGCCAGCTCTGGATCGGGAGGGGGGGGGGGTTGAACTGTTGCCTCAAGTGGAGGAGTTCAAGTATCCCGGGGCCTTGTTCGTGAGTGTATGAAGAATGAGTGGTATCTCTCTGTTATGGAAAAGAGAGGGCTGAGCCAAAAGGTGAACTGAGCTATGGATAGTGACCAAATAAAGTAGACAGATAGATTGAAGAGCTCAGGGGGAGCCAGTTGATGTGGTGGGTCAGTCGGTCATCTGTCTAGGATGCCTCCCGGATGCTTCTCAGGTGAAGTATGTCCAACCAGGAGGAAACCCAGGGGCAGACCCAGGACACGCTCGAGAAATTGTATGTCTTGGCCGGCTTGGGAATGGGTTGCCCTGGAGGAGATGGAGGAGACATGGCATATATGGGTTGTAAGTGCATTAAAAAAAGTCAGAATACTCTTATTTCGTGCCGTTGCTGTTCATGAATGCATATCATTGCAAGCTCTAAACTAAAATATACTCTGCTCCACTAAAATATATTCCTCTCTCTGTCTCACACACATGCACAAACTGAGTCAGTGAAGCATTGAGGGGAGGTCTATTCTGACTGTGGTCAAATGAGTCACCTGGGAATCAGACAACATCAATCCTGCTGTCAATATAGGACAGCTGAGCCATTCATTCTGCCCACCCGCAAGGGGAGTGTGTCAGCGCCTGCATGCACGAGCATGGTGTGTGTGTGTGTGTGTGTGTGTGTGTGTGTG
>JAPQRN010000005.1:34478921-34496504 GCA_037367275.1 Coranthus polyacanthus | reverse complement strand
ACACACACAGACACACACAGACACACATCATTCTGATCACCCATTACTGTCATTTTGTTGTCCACTTTTGTTTCACACTGTTGCTGCTGAATTGCATTGCACACGACAAAAGTTATTTGAATGCAAAAAGGTTTCTGCATTTATTTGCTGAATCATGTCTGAATGTCAAGTTGTGCATGTTGATTACTGTTTTTGTATCATTCCGTGACTTCCAGAACCCAGACTGAAACTGTTTTCAGAAATACAGAGAAAATACAATTCTAAATGAACTTCCCTCACACACACTAAAACTACCTCTGCATATTCAACTCTGTCTCACAGGGTTAGGGGGTTGGTGACCCGAACATTTTGTTTCAACATAATCATTGAACGCTGTTAATTGACATAATTTGTAAGTGGCAAAAATGTTAATCCTGAATTGAATTGTTCACCGTGTATTTTGTTTTGCCAAAAGCTCAGCCCAGCGGGATTTGAGTTCTGGCAGTGAAAACACTTAATACAGAAAAAATACAGAAACCCCACAAAGATGTGATTAAAAAAAATGGCTCACAATGTATCTTTTAATATTTATACCAAACCACAACCACCAAAGCACCGTTACTGCCTAAACCTAAACTCCTACTGGAGTCAAGATGCAACTGGATTTAGGATTTTTTTAACCTAATGTGGGCAGCATTACCTTTATTACAAAACATAATGGGATTTGCAGTTTAGTTGCGCACAAGCACCATTTCTGTGAGACAGGATTGACATAATCGCCGTGTCTGTGGCTTGTTACACGTTTGGCTTTTTTTTATAGGCTGTATCTTTATTATATCGACGGTAAAGCTAAAATTTGAAAAGTGGAAAGTCGCACAGAGAGGCAGGTGATATACTCTCTTTTTTTTTTTAAATGGCATAATAGAGGTGTAAGTACCTCCGGAGAAAGAGTTTATGAATCATGCACTGTCAAGGATCTAGCTTATTATACTTGACTTTGACCAACTGTGACCATTTGAAATGTCATATGATGTGCTACAGTGTGTGAAAGGTTGGCAGATGGTGATAAAGCAGCGGGAAATTCATTTGTATGCAGTGCCTGTGATGTGGGCGCACTGCAAATTGTATTGTATTTTGAAGTGTATGCCTGCGTGTGCATGTTTGTGCATGTGTTTGATCAGCTTTTTGTTGATTGCGGCCGTGATGCATGTGCGCTACAGGGCCCGGGCTATCTCCACTGCTAGTAGATTCAACTGATTCATGATGTGGTAATTTACTACCGCAGTCTTAGCAGTAACATCTGTTATGCGTGTTTGTGCCTGAGAGAGTGACCAGAAGAAAGGTGAAGTTGTTTACAGTAAAATCAAATTCTGCTTTATTGTGCAGCACTTTGCCTCCTCGGCTGCTCCAGCCTCGTCGCACGACACGGGACGGGATGTTAAGGGAAAGTGTTCCACTGCTTAAAAAAACAAACAAACAAACACACACAAAAAAAAAAAAACACATAAATGCTTTTAACGTGTCACTAAAACATGACTCTCGGCATGACTGGGGGGGAGAGAGTAACAACATGTCCTTTATCTCCACAATAATGAGAAAAAGAAGCAAGTGGTGCAAAAAAGCGGTTCCCCGTGGACTCGTAGCTTCGCCCGTCGAGACAAGTGGCTGTCGTTCACGTGCTGCTGAGAGAGTCTAAACCGTATGCAGCTTTTTGGGGGCAATCGATCAAATCACTACGGGAGCCGACTTTGTCTGATTTATCATTGTCTCTTTGACTGAAGGTGCGCCTTTAATCTATGAAGTCTGCTTAATTAAATTACACTAAAATATGCATGCAGACTGTACTAAAAGCTCGACAACACTAAATATATATTCCACTGCATATATTACCTGTTATTCATTCATTTTATGCGCATTATCAGATGTTATAGTTGCATTTTGACACCATTAACGTCTTCCAAATATTCCTGAATCAACACTTTAGTGCTATATCGAACACAAAGAAAAGTAAATGTACCTTATTTGACCAAAAATCCCATGATCGCTCATAACAAAAGTAAAGATATAAAAATAAGAATAGACAAGACTCAAGAGGGAGACGGGAACACTGTATACATATCCTGTAAAAAAAACTGAGGATTAATTCTTCGTTTGCTTTCTTTAATCACAAAACACATGTTGTTAACACTGTGTTTGGTCCCTTTATTACTGTTATGGAACAAAAAGCATTTCATTTGCTGAGAAAAGTGTCTGTAAGTCTCAGTGTAAGAGAGTAGAATCCAGATGATTTCGACACAGTGAGCCGCCTCACAAACTTGTCATTAAACTGTCATCCTGATGTAAAAGATTCACTCGGCGAATAAACAGCTGAACGGGAAAATTAATGTCATCATCTCATCATCAGCAGCGCGGCGAGCAACAGGAAGCTTTACTGGCATATGCATCTGTCACTCATCTTTCATGGTCTTAACCAAAGCCTGTGACAGGGGTAGGAGAGTTTTTGCATTTGATTTGATATCGCTCCGGGCTTTGCACATGTACGTAATGTACTGAAGCAGTTTGTGGAAATGAGGAAATAAAAAAAGTCAATATTTATGTGATAAAAAAAAAAAAATGAAATAACAACATAAAATGGGTGGAAAGGGTTATATTAGGTTATTGCTCTGACTCCGCTGTATTATTATCTGTACGTAGCTGTGGACCATGTAGTTTTGCTGCTGCAGCATCTTTAATGATCTTCAGGGGTTTTTCAAGAGTCAAAGCACAGGTACGAGACCTGAAAGAGGTAAACTGAGAACTCCTGTGATGTTTAATGCCGCACAACTTTACGTCTTTAATGTAAAACAGAAATTCTATAACATATCAAGCATCCATATAATCAATAATTCTCTTTTGCAGCAACTCAGTGCTTTGTGTCAAAAGATACACTAGGTGTCATTTTTGTTTGAACATCTTTCCTGCCTTGGTTCTCTGTTTTCCCTTCTTTCATTAATGAAAACCACTTTTGCTCACTTTCTTCCTATCGATGCCACAGAAAGCATCAGGATGACCTTCATACATTAGTAAAATACGTCAGAGCTTTATTTGAATGTCAGAATGTACGATTCATACGCACTTACTCTGGATGGCGCTGCGCCTGAGCTCACCTCTTACTTTCACCTACACAACTATCGATTCCTTTTCCGTCCCCCTTTTCGTCGCCCCATATCCCCGAGGGGCCGGACTTGTCGGGAGGCTCTTTAGTTTCTGTCCTCTTTCTGTCCTGTAAGAAAATACTAGAATCGCATAAGACGTCTTACTCTTCCTCCAGTTCCCCGCTGTTCCATACTTGCAATATCTGTGAAACCACTTCTGTGCTCACATCCCTATTCTATCAAAAAAAAAAAGAAAAGAAAATCTCCAAACCCCAAGCAATCGTATCTAAATGCACAGACAGGCAGAGAGTGTGTGTGTTTCTTTCATTTTAAATAATACAGTGTGATTGTTTTTGCAGTTGCCATTGTGGTTAACATAAGGACATAAATGACAGATTTGGTGAAAATTATTTACAGTTAAAGAAAAAGTAAAATACTATTGATATCTTTAAGGAAAGTGAAGGAAATCTGTTCAATAATTTTGAGATGTACTGTAAAAAAGGGGGGGGGGGTGCTGTTTCCTGGGAAGAAAAGGTCCTCTGATGGTGCAAACTTTGATATCCTGCTTATGTAGTCATCAAACTGACATCTCTTTTGGTTTAAGAGAGCTGAGCAATGCTCAAGAGGGGATCAAAAAGTGAGTTTTGCCATTCTAAATTTCAGCTTTCCTGTTGATGGAGCACACAGCAACATGAGCTGAGCTCCCCAAAGCTCTTCCTGTCTGACACAGTCATTTTTAGACACTGGTCCTACTTCTTCGCGGCGCCGGCGGCTTTTAACTTTAAAAAGGTCGTGCTCGAACAAAACAGTGCATGAGGTGGTAACGTTACGGAGTCGTTTTCTGTCACTTATGTTTAATACACAGTCGCTTGTTAACAGTGACGATCGATCACAATAACGGTGTGAATAAAATGGGTGGGAAAAACGTCACAGTCGCAATTTAATCACACTTTAAAAAAAAAAAAAAAAAAACCTGATGCAAGGCAGATGGCTGTAATTATACACATGTACTGACAATGAAGGCCAGTGGGTGACCGGAGCAACAAAGAGCTGGTGCAGATGTGTCTGAGCTTACACCAAAATCACCCATCATTGTTAGGGTGGCAGCAAGAATGAAATGAAAGGATATACAGCATTTTTTACAAGCACTTTTAAATGGGTTTGTATCTCTTGCGAAGCTTTTGTTGTTAAAAGTTGTGTATTTTATACTGTATTTTAAAAATCTGTTACAGTTATTTTTAGTTATACCCACTTGAAGGTTTCAAATCAAGTAGGATTCCTAAAGCTCAATGAAGCTGCACGTGTATTGTATTTAACTCCAACTGCTCATGGTTTGATATAAACATACTGATGAAACAAAAGGATCTGACCGTCACTTGGAATAAATCCACGTGCAAGCAGTGCCAGCCTCCAAATCCTCAACGCACACACGAAATAGACCATGTCTGACTGGGAACCGATCAACCGCACCTATCACAGTCTCCAAAAGACCCACGTAACACATCCCAAAGCAAGCGCTAAGTGATTAGGTTGTTTGAATTAAGGCTTCATGACCTTGTGTTATTTTTTAATTATTGTTTAAAAAAAAAAAAACTGCACAAGACATTCTGGCTTCTTATGGTCCATTCTCCAAACTGCTCAGTCCATTTCCAACTCTGAGACGGTCCATTAGGTGTCTCTGCATTATATGACAGAACTTACTTAAGTCTTCGCTAGGGCCTGGATAATGGGTTTACACAAGTGCTTCTGTTTATCCTTATATTTAATTCATTTAGCATTAGTGCAGTATTAGATTCGTTCATTAGTGTCATACGTTTTTCCACAAGAGAGGAAGCAAATTTAGTCTAAACTCAGAAAACGGGCCCCTCTCTGATGCGAATGTCTAAACAGATCATTGGGGATCAGTGACAACACAAAACTAAGTGGGCGCCAGACTAGATTTTACACGGTTTGATGCATTTGTGAATGCTGGTAGTGGTTATGAGGTGTTTTGCAGTTATTTTCCTTGATGGAAAAGGAAGGTAGGTTTTGGATTTCAAGCTGCAAAGATTCAATACGCACATCCATCTTCTATTAAACACAGATATTTGAAGTAACTACACTGCTGCTACATGGAATACACATACACAGAGACACGCCATAATTGTCAACTTTTTTCCCCTTTAAACTATATATTAGCTGAAACCTTGCTGATGGCTGCCATTATCTGTTTTGGCAGACTTGCAATACTTTGTCCACAACCATGCCCTTGCCCTCTGGCATTAGAACTCGCAGCAGTTTGCATTTCCAGCCAAGTCCATCATATCAGGGCTTAAAACAGGCTCATAAGGTGTCAAGAGAGAAAGGGAGGGTGCTCAGCAGAACCACTGGGATCCACAAAGTGACCAGACCTGTCCTATTTTCTAATGCTTTTTAGTGTTATGCGTGACAGACCTCTGTCAAGTCCAGTGAAAATCATGCACACATTAGACAAGTACTTACTATCAGGCAATTAGTGTTCCTCCTTCTCTCCAAATTTGAAATGACCAGCGCCCTCTGCACCACAGTTTGTGCCACTCTTAACCATTGTTCCACGGAGGGCATGGACAGCTACTTGTCTCCGCTGATGCACAATGAGTTGACAGCATTTTTTTTTTTTTTTTTTTCACCTGACAAAGTGGAGTGTTCCTGGGAGGCTGTTACGCAAACAGAGGCTCTCACTGTCCTCCCGGATCCTGACACATTCCCAACGGGCATCCCATCGAAAACAGCAGGAGATTCAAGTGCAGTGACAAGGACAACATCCCTCAGTGGCCTCCCACCTGTCAGCGCTGCCAGTTATATTTAACAGGGTGCCAGCTAGATGAGGCACGGCATTTTATTTCAAATATTAGCCTAGTTTAGTAATTTTGTGTTAAGAATGTGTCAGAAAAGCAATCTTGATTTTTACATTTGTGAGGTTTTATATTTGGTTGGAACGATTGAAGTTTTTCACTGTCAGTGATTCCTCTTTTATTATTTTAAACAATCGGTCGGCGATAATGTTCATTCAACCACACCCTTCAACTGTAGGCTTTTATGCATTTGTTATCTTAACCTATCCGCTGTGATTGGAACAGAATCAGAAGGCTATGAACATTTAGATTTCCATTTCGGGCTGGCATCTTGTCCTTGTACAGTTGTTCCTTTTCATGGCAGACCTGCTGAATATTTTAACAGATGTAAATGAAGTGATGCCCGGGAGCCAGTTGAAGCAGTCTCAGTTCAGTGTGGTGGTGCATTCACATGGCATAGCCCTCTCATTGCAATAGAAATCTAAAACACCTTTTTGATTATATCAGTGTACTTGCAGCTCGCTGCTTCGCTGCACACCACCAGTGATGCACTGTAACTAAATACTTTTACTCAAGTACAAGTTTGAGGCACTTGTACTTCTACTGGAGTATTTCCATTTTACGCAATTTATATTTCTACTCCACATCTCAGAGGGAAACATTGTACTTTTTACTCATTGTCTGGTAGCTTTAGTTACTACTTTTCAGTTTCAGAACGGTTTTTCATCCCTCTCCTGACCAGTGAAATGATCAGGGATAAGGGAAATGTTTGTGATGAACTGAAGAGTGAAGTTTTATAGATGAAACAATTATCCTACATCTTCAGCTAAATAAACTCTCTTGGACTAAAAACTCTCTTGGACTAGCTGGAAAATACATAGTCACAAAGCTGAAAACAGGATTCGTGGTTCTCACTGGACAGCGACACTACAAACATACGATGATGATGATGATTTTTTTTTTGGATAGCAGTAATAGTAATTCAAAGACACTGACAGGGACCATTTTACTGCACAATGACAACTTTCACTCTTCATGTTTTCAACCTGTAGAATGTATTTTCTGCCTCTGGGCGTCTCTCAATCAAAACAATAGCAGGTGTTCTTCTGTTATTACCTTTCACAATAAAAGCCTTGCGTGTTTTTCACAATACACGCAAGAAGTAACTCAATAAAATAGCTTAGTGTCATTCAACTTCTTGTTTAGTGATGAACATTTGTTAAATGTTAATGATAGCTTAACAAAGGGGTTATTATACTACTGACCTGGTGACCAAAGAAAATCTACCGTTACATTGAATGACTTATATATTTTTCAAAATTTGAACGTCATGCTGTGCGTACATTTTACTGTTAATACTTATATACCTTTACTTAAGGTTTTGAATGCATTACTTTTACTTGTACTTATATTCACAGTGTGGTATTAGTACTTTTGCTGAAAGTAAAGGATCCAGGTCATAGTGTATCCAGAGTGTTCAGTGGATGGCTCCTGGTCTCCTTAGGTTCATGAAGATGTTTTACTTCTGATCCACATATGTACAATTTTTACATAACGTACATTACATATTTTGTACACAATCAGTGCCCCATGAGATGGCTGACTAAACTAATGTCATTTCAGTTTGGTAACTCAATACACTAAAACCAAGCACTGACAGAGTCCACATAATAGATGTTATTAGATACACTCATGTATAATAAATCGTTATTGTGATAGAGGTTCCATATATGACAAAGTGGCCAAAAGCAGACAGTGTAAGCAGTGACTATTTAAATGAAGGAATATACAACTGCTGCCAATAGGTAAAAAGGGTTGGTGTCTGGTGTAAGGTAATAATATTTTTACAACATTAGGTCCTTAGGCTTCACTTAGGCAGATTGTCCTTGATCAGTAAAATGCAGTAATTGATGCCTGAAGAGCAGCTCGGCATCAAAGACTGTTTCCTGGCCTCAAAGATTGTTTGTTGTGTATTTTGGACGTTGTGTCTGTCTTTCTGACTGGTCAACTTGTTGTTTTATATATATATATATATATATATGTTTATCTTTCACTTTGTCAAACCATCTGCCTATACCTGTCTCAGATTATGTCTGTAACACAGGGAAGAAAAAAGAAATTGCAGTTGACATCTTCCTGTCAAAACAGTCTAAAGCTTGCAATGACAGTTTAGTGGACTGAAGTTTGTTATAAGGAGCTGGATGGATTTGAGTGTGTGTGTGTGTGTGTGTGTGTGTCTGTACATGTGTATGCTGTTGTCGCAACTACATTATAGTCTAGGGACAGGGGGAAGTCAGAAGGGGTCACTCTTAGTGATAACTGCAATCATAAAGAGTCTTTGATGAGTGAAATCTCATTAGTGCTAATACCTGATAACATAAATCTGGCTTTCACACATCCTTCATGGTGTCTCCTCAATTACAAGCAAACACAAACACACACACACACACTTTTGGGCAGGCATACAGAAATGTATAGATATAAATGCATAGCACGTTTAATGAGCTCAGAATGACAGTTTGCTAATATGATTTGGATTAAAGGGACTCACTGCATAACATATGCTCATTAAGCGATGAGCACTGAGCATCATGAAGCAAATCAAGGCTGATTTTGACTTCTGTGATGTCCTTTTAACAGCTTAAAAGTCACAGTGCATGTTTTTGTTACATTGCACCCCTTTGATCTTGTTAGTTTTGGTTTCATATTGCTACGTCCTGTTGTTATCATCTGCTAGGGCTGCATCTCTCTATAATTGACATCGATTGATTTGCAGATGCGGGTGTGACTGATGTCGGCGGGTAGCATTTCCCATTTGAATGGAGAAAAATGAATGAACATTTCATATTATTATTATGGCATTACTAGCGGTAGCACTAACTTGAAGCACCATGGGATAATTTACTGATTGTTTAACTAAAATATGATTGATATTAATAAGAGTAAAACCATATAAATTGCCTTTCGTTTTGGACTTAATCGCTGTAATCCGTCGTATTTGAATGTGAATGGAGGCTTGCAAAGCCAGCAGCAACACTTGTAAACAGACAATGCCGGCCAAGAGCGTTGGCCCACTTGAATTTGGCATAGCCTTGCTAGGAAACCAGGGGGGAATACAGACGTATATAGTGACGTAATGATGTAGCCCCCTAACCAAAGAAAAAGCACATGGTTCATAGAAGGTTCAGGTGGAACCAGCTCCGAACCGGTCTTAGAACGAGCCCAGAACCAGCACCAGGTTCGAGTTGGTGGGAAAGGGGTATCCTTGAGACTAGTTCAAATTCACTAAATGAACGTCCTTATCGTGCATAAACTATATCATCGTCTTCTTCTTTGGTTCAGATAGTTTTGATAGATAGCCACAACTTCCTGTGATTGATCTGAAAGTTCAAACCGTCCAAAAAAACATGTTTTCATGCCAAGAGCCTGATTCATGGCTCAGCTGAATACAGGCCAAAACAACGTCATCTCTTTTTGTCAGACCAAGGTTCAGTCGTTCGGTCCAGTGAAGGTTCCACACCTGTTATACTGGTTCGGAACAAACTGAAAGCCTGAAATTAGAGAGTTAGATGTGCATTATGTTGTATATGATGATATATTAACCAATGCACAAAGGATATATTATATACCAGGTGACATATATAGCAACTTAGCAATACTGATAATTACCACCCTAACAGTAACTAAAGTAAAACTTAGACAGACTGCAGGACTTTACTATGGACAAATGTGGTTGGCAGATAAGACCAGTTACTATTCTAGCATCCGTTCATCATTTAATCCAGTCTAAGGGAAATAATAAAGCACCACCACAATGAAATTATGTTTAACTGCGAAATTTCAGGTAAAAGAAACTTCAATTTGACATTTCAAAACAGCATTTGACTGCATTTGTCTCTTCGCTTCATTATTATGAATAAACCAAACTAAAGACAGTATTTGCTTTTATTATAAGACTAGATGAGACTTTAGTTTGAGATTCATGAAAGCATCTGACTCTGCAGTTCTTTAAAACACGAGCAACTTTCTTCTGCTCATCAGCACTGCTGTCTCACAAACCTGGCTTTCCATGGAAGACATAAGCTTGTTGGACAGGGTTTATGAAGAAATATGGAGAACACTGACAAGTAGAAAACAAAGCTTCTTCTTGTTTTTCTCTTCAGACTGTGGCTTATTCATTTTTTCATAGAGTACTGTCAGCTGCAGTTCTAGAAAACTGATTTATATCCTTGTCACATCTCTTTATTTTGGCGTTGTTGCTTAAATGAAAAATCTTGTGGTGCCACTTTAATTTGTTTCTCTTTATCGCTTTTCTATAGAGTGCATTGGAGTCACACTGAAGTACACTTCTGACAAAAGTCTAAGTTATATACACATGGATTTCACAGATTTCGAACACAAATTCTCATACTGACTGACAGCCTGACACAAGTAAACGCTCACTTTTACTTTTAGTTATAGGAACAGCCTACACCTCCGTATTTTTTAAGACATACGCAGACTGTGAAGATTACTGTTCAAGGAGAAAAGCCTTATATTCTTCAGGTTTTAATACAGCCTTTTTCTCATTCTGTTCCAACATATAAATCCGTGACACTAGCAGATGGCACTAAACCACATTATGACTTTGTAATTTTAATAACTGGACATTCAAAATGAGGAATTCAGCATTAATGCAGCCATGACTGTCCTGAAATTGCAAATGATACGACTTAGATGAAACTTTGCAGTTAATTCAACCTTTGTTTCCAGGTAGGTTTCAATCAGTGGCTAACAGACAACTTCAAACGTTGGTGCGCAAAGGGATCTTATTTCATCCAGACAAGGCTCCAAACATTAGTGGTTTCAAACCTTGCACTATGCACTACTCCACTTTAAAACTCAGCACAAACACATGGTTGTAGTTTTAGATGCAGTCGGTCAGTCCCCATCATGTTTAAAATCTGATGTCTCAGCAACAATTTGACAGCATGTCTTCAAATTTGGTACGAAGTCGTTCACTTTGATGCAAGGATGATCTGAAAAGCTTTTGGGGCCCGGAGGTCAATAGTCGAGGTCACGGCCTTACTGTATTAATGGTCCCAAAATCCCCAAAACGGAGGGTTTGACATGATTTTTTTCTAATTTGGCTCGAAAGTTCACTTACACTCGAGGATGAACTGACGAGATGTTGGTGGCATAGGTCAAAGGTCATTGTGACCTCACAGTTTTGGACATACCTGCTGGTAATTGAGAGAACCGCATGAACAGATCATGACGGAAGGATAATGATCTGACTGAATTCAGGGCTCTTGTTATTGAAAATATGTAGCTTCAAGCGAACCTCAGGTTAAACCAAGGTGAACATCGATCTTTGGGGCAAAGATGAGCAAGTAGCACTGAGGTAACATCCTGGTTATCACTACATGCCAAATTATATGTATGAATGCAGGGAAAAAACAGATTTCCAAGTTCACCTTTAAAAGATCAAAAAAAAGTGATTTAATTTAACAATGTTACCGCTTACAAAATTGATTCGGTAAGGCGCAGCAGCTATCATCCAGCTAACGCTCCCCCTGGTCGTTCTTGGCTTTTGGTCAAATTCCCAGTGGATCAATTGACAACTCTCCCCTGCCTCCTTCCAAACTGTTTCATGGCAGTGGATTAAAGAAAGAGAAAAACAAGTCTGAACTCTAGACAGTCCCACGACTGCTTCAAACATGGCAAGCATTTTCTTTCTTTTTCCCTGTCTCCTGCTTTTAATTCTGCCTTTTTCTCCTTGCTCTTCTTCTAGATTTAAATCCGTGAAACAGCAGGTGACACCGCAGCACAGCAGGACTTTGTATTTTTAATATCTTTTGAAATGAAGAATTTTGAGCAAAGTTCAATTCTGGTGCATCGCATCCACAACTGTCCTTAAATCCTTAATGTTACAGACTGTTGTAGAACATAAAGAAATATATGCGGTAGGGTGTTTAAAGGCTTTAGACGAAGCCAAAATCTGCACCATGCGAGTGTAAGCTTTGGGCTCAAAGACCATATACAACAGCACAAGCAAACACCATATAAACCGATCACATGCCGCTCTACCTAGAAGACAAGCATCCACGACAGCATGTATGGTATCTTGGGAACGGTTTGACAGAATGTCACGGAATTTGGCACAAACACTGGACGACCAACAAGGATGAACTGACAAGATTTTGGTGGCCAAAGGTCAAAGGTCAAGGTCACTGTGACCTCATGTCTGTCCATTCTTATGAGGACAATATCTCAGGAACACTTTAATGGAATTTATTCAAAATTGGCCCAAACATTCATTTGGACTCAAGGACGAATTGAAAAAATGTTGCCAGTCAAAAGGTCAAAGTCTAAGATTGACCTCAAGGCTTTCCATCTCAGAAACACCTTGAGGGAATTGAAAATATTTTGCTGGCCAAACGTCGAGGTCGTTGTAACCTCACAAAGTTTGGTCATGACTGTTAGTAATTCAAAGAACCGTATGAACAGAGTATAATAACAGGACAGTAGTCTGTAGGAATATGCCTGCAACTGGGTGATTATTTCTGTCAGCATTCTCTTCCCTCTGTGTTACAGCGTTCAAAGTCCCCCTCATTATGTGAAAGAACAACATCAGCACCATCCGAGCTAACAACTACACACTGAAAATATCAAGTTTTGACAAAGATGTATGCCTTTTCTGTGTGCCGTTTTCTTTTGCGAGGATTTATTCATTTTAATACCACGGCTCACTTCCCCATGGACAAGTTCTCCCCCACACAGTTTTCCAAAGTCACTGTCGTTGCATCCAGTGCTTAGCGCTGCCCAAGATGAGAGTGACTCGTTCAACCGCTTTGAGTCTATTAGATATGCCGGCGTGATTAAAAGACATGACTGAACTGTGACATTGCAGAATAAAAACAAAGCCATCGTGAGTAGTCCTTTCATGTTCTGCGGGAAGTGCTGGCTTTTAGCTTCATGCTAGTTTTTGTCTGACATCGAAAAGCCACATAAAACATACGATTGGTTGTATTCCATATAAAACTTTACGAGTGCATAACCGTGTACAGATGTATACAGACTACAGAAATACAAACTAGCCAGTAGTCCCCTTATTTCTGAATGACAGTGGATTGAGCCTCTAACAAAGTGCTAATAAAGTATGAAGATAAACCAGCGACATGACTCTTTGTTGCCACAGATGACAGATGAATTTCCACCTAAATAAAATGAAAAGCATCATTATTTTATTAAAGCGGAATTGAAGTCAAGTGAAGATGTTTTGGTGCCAAAAGTCAAATGAAGAGGATTGTTTGTTTCCGGTGAGTGTCCAGTGAGACAACACTACCCGGTTCATCTACAGGGTGGTCGTTTTTTTACCACATCGGAGTTTTCAGGTCCAGTCTCACTTTATTCTGATGCCAGTTTTTAGGCGCATCTTGGTGTCTTGTGTTGAACTTTCCAAAGTTGTTGTGCACTGTACCCACACATTTAATTAATACTCATCTCCACTTTAATGGTATTAAAAAAGCCATTCATCATTTTGGGAAATGAAACTCCTTATATTTGTAAATCCCATCTATTCATTCATTCATTATTCAGTAAAGTGGGAATCTAGTTCTAGTGGACGAGTCGCAGGCTGGAGGAGTAATTTAGAATTATTTAAAATGAAATGTGATAAATGGAAAATTAAATACGGCTAATGAAGTGTCTCAATTCAGCCAGGAGATAAGTGGCGAGAGGATAAACACAACTTGGGGTCTGAGGATGTTTCTGCGCCTTCTGGAGGATACACTGTGAAATACAGGATTCAGACGTTTACAGTTAAAGCTGCTTCTGGTTTTACTCTTCACACTGTGGTTTATTCGCTTTTGTACGAACAAAATATGAATAACAGTAGTGTCGGCTGCAGTTCTTTCTCTTAATTGCTTTTCCATATGCATGGATTTTACACATTTCAAACACAAATTCCCATATTTCTTGTTAATACGCCTACATGTTGCAGCTCTTGACTTGAGTAAATGCTAATTTTGACTAGTTACAGGGGCAGTTTACACCTGTCTTTGTTTTCTGCCTTATGAAATAGGCACCGAGAAGATTAGGTTACCATTCGAGGTTCATGGCTTATATTTTTCAGGTTTTAATTTAGTCTTTCCCGTCATTTTTCAGTTTCAATATATAAATCTTTGAGAGCAACAGGTGAAAATACAACACTTTACTAGTAACTGGACATTCAAAATTAAGAACTGAACGTTCAGCGTTAAAGCAGCTGTGACAAATTATTACAAATACTTTAAATAATACTTCTTTTTCTGGCCATTTTTCTTCTGTTTCCAGGTACGGTTGCATTTGGTGGGTAATATATGACTTTAATAGATGGATAATAGATGAATCTAGTCCTACTGGAAGAGTCAATGGCTAAAGTAATAATTTAGGATGATTTAAAATGAAATGAGATTAAATACGGCTAATGAAGTGTCTCAACTCAGCCAGAAGATATAAATACAACTCCAGAAATTTGGGGTCTGAGGATGTTTCTGCAGCTGCTCAGAGGATAGGATGTGAAATACAGGACTCAGACATTTACAATCTAAGCGTCAAACCACAAGACAGGCCTGTATCATTACATCGCATTTCTGTCTTTAGATTGACAAACCCTTTCTGCAATATTTACAAATGCTTGTACTGAAAATAAAAAGTTAAACCTGAGCAAGTATCATATTGTTGGCTGGATTGTTTGATGGGAAGAAGCAGCTATAAAATGTATAAAACTGAAGGTGTGATTGATGAGCAATGGCATAAATATATTAGGTAAGGTATAGTTTATTATATCCTACAGGGAATCTTCTCTTGTGCTCCAAGCCCCTTCATCATACATTTCAACTCATAGAAAATGTGTTTAAATTCACATGCTGACAGTGAGATAGCAGTTCTTTAAAATAGACAGCAATTAAAATATCTTTGCAGTGGTAAAGGATAGTAAAAAGACAGTAGTTTCAGATAATAAAGCCATATATTAAAGTTCTTGAGATAATAGAAGGTAATAAAAAGACAATATAGTCACACAGAACTCCTTCTTCTTCTCCTACTATTTGTTATCTTGATGGAGAACGAAATGAATACATTCTTGTACCGGTTCAGTCTGCGATTTGGCATCCTTAACAGCTGTCGGGCGGCGCCTTGAATTCTGGGTTTAGCATGTTTGCCTCCCTAAACACAAAATGTTAATAATGATAATAATAAAGTCAGTGATTGGGACCATTAACACAGTAAGGCTGGCATCTCATTCTGAAGAACAAGTGTTGAGCATGATAATGAGACAAGTCATTTACTCTCTGATCTTTACTTAGGAAGCACATACAATAGAAAACGACCTGTATTGGTTTATTAGTCAAAGTGCTTTATTTTCTTGTTGCGTTCTAATCTGATTTATGTGCCAGATTAGAACGCAGCATTGTGGCCTTCAGTGCCTATGAGCCTGTCTTTCTAAGTACTGTATCTCTTTTGGCATTTAGCGCCACTGTCTTCTATATTTTTTGGCTGTCCTGTCTGTTTCCCTTCTGGTGGCTGGTGGCATTTCTCTCATCAGCTTTAGCTGACTGGTTGCCCATGTAGAGTGATGTTTAAGTATCCCTGCTGAAGCGCTGCTGGATGCTGATATACGAGGAGCAGTTAGCGCTGCTCCCTGCCTTCTGCGGCTGTTAATCAAAGATACAGAGTTCTTTTTTATTCCCTCATGTTACAGTGCAGGGCTTCCACACTCATCCTGTTAAGAGAGTTTCATCATGTAATCATAAGTGTTGAGAAAAGTAGGAGTGAAAAAAGGAGTGTAGTCTCCTTTTTTTTGCTGACCCCACGCATCACTTTTATCCAAGTATGACTTTTGCTTGCTTTTTTGTTTTACGACTGTTCCACCATCAATGCAAATCATACGCGATAAGACATAACGTATAGCGGTGTTGTGGTGAAAATAACTTTGACTAGACTGAAGAGCAAGGTCATAATAAAAATAGAAAGTTGTGCCCTTAATTGTTTAAGATTAGTTACTCAATCCACAATTATTACAATTAGAAGTTTGGAAAATTCTTGAGAGTTAGGATATGGAGTTTGATGTTTTGAATAGGTGGGTAGGTATGATTTTTATAAGCGACTAGAAGTCCATATATATATATATATTAATTCTAATTGCATTCATTCTCCCTTAATGAAATGTTTTAATTGCCCAGCCCAGAAGATGCATACATGGACCCTAACGTTCCACTAATAATCAGAATAATATCCCAATCGGAACAAAAATGCCACATGCAACCTCCTCAATTGGAAGACTGGTGTGATGGCCTGATTACTTCACAGGGTTGACTTTCTACAGCCTGAAAACACAGAGCTCACAGAAGTGGGTGGAATTCTTTTGTTTCCTATCAGACTTCTTGAATTAGAATATGCTGAAAGGTAATTATGCAATGTTTGTTCAATAATGTCAAAACACTATCAAGCACTGCAGCTTTAAGAGTTGTTGAACGCATCCATGGTCACGAGACTCGAAAGAAAGATTTGTTCAAACAAGTGTTTGATGAATAAAACCATATAATAACCCATAAAACCGATCGACCAAATCAAAGGGCGGACATGAAAAAGGTCAAGAAATGTGAATGTGCGGACAATCACCCGAGGTCACGTAAACCTCTATTAGACCAGACACACGATTGTTCTACTTCCAAAGAAGAATCTGAACACGGATGTTACGTAATGTTGCATGTTCGCTGTGACATCAGAATGGTCAGGTCAGAAAAAGTTTGAACCACCTACTGCAGGGCTAAAAAAAGATTAGACAGATTAGACTCCAGCAGGAAACCACAAAAAATGAAATGCTTTGGGGTTAAGTAATCCATCTTTTTGGGTCACTTCATTTATTGTCCATAGAAACAGTTGGAATCTGTCATCAGAGTGATTTCAATCAGGTTGAAGAAACATTTTCCATGTAAGTGTAGCTGTAGTTTCCACGTGCATGATGATTAGATTTAATCTGACATTTATACATTCTTGTCTGGTAAAGAGTTATGTAATAACTGGGTGATCATGACAAGTGTAGCGTATGTGTTTGACGCACTGATTGTGAAATTCTGGGGCCGATACTGTATTTATTCCCACTTTTTTATTATAAAAAATGACTGTTTTGAAGTCTTTGAGCCCCTCGTCACCCCTTTATATCTATATCACAGTTTTATGAAATCACCTGTAATAAAACACAACAGATAAACATCGGCCACTGCCGTCGGCAAATGCGATGACATTTTGCCGACGGTCAGTCAAGGATACCGACACCGATGTTCGGCTGATACATCTGCACATCCCTCGTTTGATGAGTTTATTAAACGAAGCAGACGTTTTGCATTCTAATCTGCTTCTTCTCTGCTTTCACGTCTCGTAACGCATTTTTGTTGTCGCAGCAGCAATTTCAATATCACGACAAACTAATTCAGCTGATTTTTTTTTTTTGTTTGTTTTTTCATAA
Organism: Coranthus polyacanthus; assembly: GCA_037367275.1. NCBI lineage: Eukaryota > Metazoa > Chordata > Actinopteri > Kurtiformes > Apogonidae > Coranthus > Coranthus polyacanthus. Next base: position 34,479,087 of record JAPQRN010000005.1, on the reverse strand, counting down.
AGTTTCTGTGCTTCTACAACTGTGGCGAAAGTGAGTGTGAGTTTAATGGAAGAAGAGACAGCGAGAGAATGAATAAGAGCGTGGCAGTTTGTGTGTGTGTGTGTGTGTGTGTGTTTGACAAGTCAGCATAAATCAGGGTAATATATCTGTGCTGATACAACACTAC
>JAPQRN010000005.1:34452376-34469531 GCA_037367275.1 Coranthus polyacanthus | reverse complement strand
GAAATGGTAAGAAATGGTAAGAAATGGAGGATTGGAGCGAGGGAGGGAGAGCATTAGATTAGAAAAGTATGGGAAGAGGGAGAGAGAGTAAAAAGGGGAAAAGGTTGGGATAAAAGGGAGAGCAGATGTTGGGAGGGAAAGAGAGATAGAAAGTGAGGGACGGATCCCAGAGGAAATAGAAGCCGGGAGAGAATCCACAGCTCCCATTTACTGACACCGTCTCTCTCCGTTCCATTCTCTTCCTCATACACAGATAATAAACACAAACCGGACTGTAGATAATTGCCTCATGGGGAAAAAAACAGAGCCCTGCGCTGGATTGACAGGTGGACTGGGGTGCACAGAATGAGCAGCGATTTAGATAACAGAGCACATCAAACACATACATGCAGTCAACTCACAAAAATATATAAACGCGTGATATATAACTCCTACGCACACCAGTCACTGATGCATGTATGACTGCTACATAAAAAAATGCCTAAATACAAACAATTGAAGCTCAGCAAATATAATTGTCCCTTATGGGAGACAGATAGACGGAAAGGATGGTGTGGTGTGCAGACGGCGAGGATAAGTTAAATGAAGAATAAGCTAAATGAATGTTGACAGGCAAGAGCGCAACCTTTTATGACAATATGAACAGATGTACACGCTCGGCCTCGCGAGCAAAAAAAATCAAAACAGCGCACGTTGACACACACTCACAGGAAGGCAACAATGAACACACACCGGTGTTTAGTCATTTGATTCTCAGTATTGACAATTAGTATGTCGGTGTGGAGACTCTCAGCTCATCAAACGCTCGTTTAAAAGGCCCCGTGAGTCTGAATTTCATGCTGCAGTTTATTAAATATTTTATTAATTTCAGGTCAGACTGCCAAATTATACATCAGGCAGGGAATACATATAAGAGTCACATGGACTTCTTTTTTGCATCGCTGGTGAGCTGTAATGACACATTATAAAGCTTTATACAAATTTTGGTCCTCATTTTTTTTTTTTTTTGCCAAAATTCTAATAAACTGGACCTGTTCCACCATGCCTTGTCTAATTGTTTGTCCTGGCTAGGGTTTTCAAGTTGGATTAACAGCTTGTTAACACACGACAACATCTGTCTTCTAACTAAGTCTTCTGACTGAAGCTGGGTTAGATGATAGCAGACACGCATACTTTATTTTTAGCATGATGGATCCCAGTATTTGCCGTCACGTAAATTCAAAGTCATTTTATTGGAAAAACTCCTTTCATATTCTTTTTAAATTAAATGTCATTTACTTGCTCCACATCTGAGAATGTACCTTTAGAGAATTGTGCTCTTGCAGGGCTGTTACCTCACTGCAGCTTTGATCAACTTTTATGCTGGTCTATCCGTGAGCAAAATAGTATATGATACAGCTTTTTCTTTTTGCAAATAAAATACACTTTCTCATTCATTTTTCTTAATTTATCTGTCTCAAACCTTGTTAAGGGTGCTGCTGCCTATCTTGGCCAGGAGATGTTTAATCTCAGTGAGTCTCTCCTGGTTAAATAAAGCTTAAATAAATACAAATAAAGGCATTTCCGCACCCAAAGAAAGGTATACACTCTGCTATTTTGAGGCTTTCCCCTGTGAAAGATGACTAATGTGAAAGAAACTTCTTCTGCTGTGGCTCCAAAGCTGTGAGAGACTGCTGTCGTCATGGTCTTGCAAGCAAAGATAGCCTGGGACGAAATTCTGACAGTGTCAGACATGTGTAATGTGTGACTGCTGCTACATCCTTCAACTACTAACCAACCAAGAGGAATGCAGCTTCAAACAACACACTGATCAACACAGCAGGTACATGCATGCTGAAAATACTTTCCTCTTTGCAAAATTGGTATTTCAAGTTGGTCTCTTTTCCCAAGCCGCAGACCAGGTCCACTTTCTCCTCTTCCTCCTCTTCTTTGGATTTTTTTCCCCCCACACACACACATACGCCGCTATTGTAAAGGCGCAATCCTTGGCTTGGTTGCATTTACCACTATGTTGCCACAGGACAAGTACAGGCAACACGACCGCAAAGCTTACATGATGTCCTAGCCAAGTTTATTAGACCCATGTCACCACAGTCTGGAACAAGTGGAAACAAGTGTTCTCAGCCCAGGTCAATCTGAACCATGGTTTTCTACCAATTCGAGAGAGAGAGAGAGAAGGAGGCACAGTTTACAATAGAAATGTGGTCGAACTAGTGTTGAGATATTGGTGCCACTGATAGTAATGCTTTGACAACGATAGCATAGAGCCAACTTCATTCATTCATTCATTCATTTCCCATTCCAACCCACTGAACTGACAACGCGCTGACATCAGACACACACGTCTATATACCAATCAATGTCAAGTACAGGACGATGCTGCCCCCCCGTCATGTAGGGTTATTGTACTCAGCACACTCACAAAATTGCGATGTAAAACCAAAACTAACCGGATCAAATGTATACAATGCCACAGAAACATCCACTTTGGTTTGGACTCTCAAGCGTGAAAAGGGCTTTTGTTATTAAGGATAATACATAATGTTATACAGGATAATAAACAATGTCAACTTCATCCAGATAGTGCAAAAAACACATCAAATCTGATAAATGACCTTCCAGGCTCTTTCACTGATGTGATTTTATTTTGCAGACCACAGACCTGCATGACTGCTGTAAAGTGGCTAATTAAAAAGATCTGGCACTTCAGTTTCGGGTTTCAGCTTCATAAACAACAGTCATTTGCTGTGTCTGATTCACATTATGTTCGCTATGCTGTTTTGATATTTCTCTGGTGACATTTCCTGTGCCGCTCCACGGTTCAAATAATATTCTCAGTTGGTCAAATGAACCGATCAAAAGCGGAAAACACCAAAGAGTTCGGAAACTGTTTCAGGTGTCGGTTTGACACATCTCAAGGGTCATCAGGGAGATTCATGACGTTCGCATAAGATTATAACCTGGCATTGTTATGTAATAAAAATAAATTGAGAGAGTGAGGGGAGGGGGAGGGGAGGAGGGGAGGGAATGGATGAAACACCCCCCCCCAGTACAAACAACTTCAAAAAACCTGCTGAAGCACAGAGAAAGAGATAGACTTGCGAAGAATGTGTGAGAGAGGAAAATCATCAGAGGCAGAATGAAACTGACAGAGATACAAACAGAGAAAGAGTAAAACGCAGACGGAGGGAGAGGCAGGTACACTTTGAGACAAAAGTTTAGAAAAAGTAAGAGCGAAATAAACAGAGAATGACAGAAAGACAAAGAGATACATGAGTTGTTTAGTACTTGTAGTGGAGTCAGCGTCTGGAAGGACGTGTAGGAGCCAAAAAGCTTAATGTATCCCATGTTTTGGACCATAAACAGACAGACAAGTGGCAGATTAGAAAATGGAGGTCGTGTCGGTTGTTTTGAAATGCACTGTCAAAGGACTTGTATGCTTTGGGGGTTTTTTTAACTGTTTTTAATGCACTTGCTATTCTCTCCGGATACACAAAAATAATACGGTACAATAATCTACATTTAACTTTGACGCACTATTTTTATGTACCTACAAAATAAAAAATATTTAAATTGCAAAAGAAAATATGGACTAGGATGAATGACAATTACAGATGGTTTTTGTTTTGTTTTTTCTGAAAATGCAGATGTAATAACTCGGATCTCTTTTTAATGTTTTATTTTTGATGAACCTCTAATTCATGCATTTATGTAACCATAATTGTAATAAGAGCTGTTACATCTTTGCAACTTGGGCCATTTTTACATTCTGACAAAGAACTGCAGATGAAAATGAATCAATCGTGGCACATTTACATTTTAATAATGTAGAGTAAATTGCACTGCTTCTGACAGATGTATAAATAAACCGCAAAGAGCAATGAATAAAACGAAAATATGACCTCATGTGTGTTTATACCAAATAACGGGAAAATCTGAGGTCAGTGTGGGACAAGTGATGGAAACATGCAGTATTTTTTATGTTCTCCGCTGCTCATTGTCAAAAGATTTCACTCCCAACAGGAAAGCCTGACTGGAAAATTAAATATTTCTTTAGTCATTCTGTTCTGAACAGAATTGTTAAACATTACTCCAGCATGGATTGCGCTGCCTGCCGCACACTCGGAGAACCACAGCTGTCATAGCGAAACATGATCCAATAGCCCGGAGACAGATGGAAACACACCTGAGCCCCTGCACACGGCTGCTGGTTACAGTCAAATGTCATATTTCAAAAAAGGTTATGTCTGTCTTAAGTAGACCCATTAGTGGTACTACTAAATAGTTTCCATTTCCAGGGCCATAGGAACTGACCATTCTGAATACTGGAAAGCGGTGATTACACTGCTTCTGGCAATGCAGAAGATGTGTATTAAAATATATCAGGCATTGTCAGGTCACGGTGTTTGGATTGAAAGTTCCCATCAAAAAATGAATACATTTGTACATTGTGATGCCAGAGGCAGTTATCTATTTTTATGAGGCGTGTTCTGGATTTTTGGTCTTTCTTTCTTTTCATTTAAAAAACAGACTGAACTTCAAAAATATGAACAATTAATTGTTGATGCCTGGCGCACAACAGACAAGAATCACCAATTTATGCTGCCTGATCCATGCAGGTCAGTCGCCATTAGTACGCGACGGTTGAAGTCAGGTGTTTACTGCCCAAGAGAGGGACAAGCATCAAAAAATGCAGGGAAGACAGGTAGAATATTCTAATGTGTAATCTGAACTCGAAAACTGTATAGTTTGACAAAAACAATTCTTCACTCAGAGATCCACTTCTGAGCTTTCTGAAGTAGCTTCACCTCCATCTTCAACATCAGACATGAATGCTCCGTTGTGAAAGAGATGCCGCTAGTTGTTGACAGCTACTTCCACTGAATTAAGCAAACAGTTCTCAATTTCAAACAATGAACTGTGCCTCGGGGCTGAACACAGTAGGTATACAACAGTTAGATTACTCATTTTTATATGGTTTTTCCACACAATTTTATTCAGAAATGAGGAAAGAGTATAGGACAATATATACAGTAGTATTGCTGCCTCAGAGAACAGCAGGATTACAGACACAGGTAAAATCATGCTGCCAGCAAAAAAATAAATAAAAATATCCTGGCCAGAAGAAAAATAAACAACTTCAAACTGGATGTTCACCAACAGAAATGCTTACGCTTCGATTTCTGTAACTCGCTGGGTTTCACACACACACACTGAAATATGTGTCTTCTCTGTGATGCTTTCATTGATGAACATATAAATCCACATGCAGTCATACAAGGAATACACCGTAAATATGAGCTAAAGAGACACACAGACAGATGCACATGGCAATATTTTTTAGATACACACTCAGGTTATGAGGGAAATGTTTACTGCATATGAGTTCATTTATATCTTCTCATCTATGTCTGTTTATTCATCCATGTTCTCTTAAAGCGGTTACATGTACAGTAGCACCGAAGAACACACCCACGGCTATCAAATTAATGCGACGTCTATCGTCAGACTGTCTCACTGAATGAAGTGTGACGCTCACTGCTAACGTGCATCTGTGTTGTGGCATCATCAGGTTTTCTCCTTCAAACAAAATCTCAGACGGTCGGTCAAAATAACGCCGCTGTCTTACAACCCTCACTTGCTGCGACAGCCAATAGTTTACATTATACCTCCGTTAACTTAGCTCTGTTTTTAGACAGAAAACAGACACCGTGAAACCACAAATCGCCTCCGTTTTCCTCACCCCCAACACATTACATTCTGCTGCGTCGGTCAAGACCCCTTGGCGTTAGTTTTCTACGCATTAGACTGCCAGGCTCAAGGCTACAGTGACTCACTACTCCCTCTAGTGGTCACATACACTCACACTGACACCCCGGCCTGTTCCTTGTGTAGAAATTCAGCGCACGTCTTTCATCAGATCTCTTTATTCTAAACACTCTAATAATAATTTTAGGCCATTTTTCTTCTGTTTCTTAGATATGACAGTAAATGACATAGAGGAGCAGTAGGATCATGGGTGTAGACAGCATTGGAGGTGACGTGGAGTGTATAGATACAAGTTGTTTTTTGAGAACAGTCACTTAATGGTAAGTGCTAGATACAATCTGAAGTTGAGGGTTAGTAGAGACATGGGATGCCATCTCCTGATGTTCGAACAGAATTAGACAGCCAAGGTCAACCAAGGCGTGACAGAGGGTGTGTATATAAACACAAGGAGAAAGGCAAATCACAGAAAATAGTTGGGCCAACTCAGATTTGTTGTTGAATTGCAGTAAACCTGTCATGGAATCGGATTTGGAAGACTATTATTCTTATATTGAGTTGTGCTATTGATATTACTGATCGGTCTTGGTCTCGTCTCAGTCTTGACAGCATTTTTTCCTCGGTTTTGTCTCGGTCTCGGTCAAAGAGGGATCAGGATTTTATTTCAAGACCGGTCAAGACCACAACTGCAGGGATATCACTAAATTGCCTCTGCACTCGCTGATTTATTGACATCAAAGCTGTGATTTGAAAAAAAATCTTTCAAACATTTCTTTTAGGTGTAAAACGTTTTGCCGACTCTTGATTCAGCTTACACGCTGAAAACTTAAAAGAAAAACACACACCTACCCCCTTTAGAAGTTTTATCACCTTCAAGATGATTGTAATTTCAGTGTTATGGTAAGAAAATTAATTGGTTTGGACATATCGTACCATAATCTCTGTAATATTTGAACAACTTGTTTGACATAATGCCCTTGCTATGTATCTAGTCTGGTCTTGGTCTTGTCTCAGTCGTGTCCTGCCTTGGTCTTGGTCTGGACTTGGTCTCGGTCTGGACTTGGTCTCAGCCCTTCAAAGTCTTGGTCTTGTCTGCGTCTCAACACGCTCTGGTCTCAGTCATGATTTTAGTCTCGGTTTAAGTGGTCTTGACTATTGCGTGGAAAAAGATGTGATCATATCTTGCCCTGGTGAAGATTTTTCTACCACAGTTAAATACCTCTCTCTCCCCCCTCGACAAACACCGCACACACACATCATAGATACATTCATGCACTGACTATAATTTTCATATTCTAGTAGGCTGGACTTAATCCTCACCACAGTAGGTGTCATCACCTCATTGAGACACCTACTTTTGCTGACACAGCTGAAGAGTAAATTCAAATTAATCTCAGTTTCCTTCACACACACACACACACACACACACATTTCCACAATCAAATCCATGTATTGAACTCACATAGACACATAAAATTAGGCAGAAAGACTCAAAGGCACAAGGAAATGTACTTATCCGCTCTCATCTCTCAGTGTTTAGAAGTGCTGTGTTTTCATTGTTCAGAAATATCTGAAAATCTGACAATATCTGAAATACTGCAACCGTTCGCTCGTCTGACGTTATCATTTGTTGGAATGCTCAGTAAGTGTTGAGACAGGAGCGGAGTACTGTTTAAATATTAATATGTCAACAGAAATACGATTAGTAGGAGTCACTAAAAACTCTGCCCATGCATATAAGTATTTGTGTTTGAAAGGTGTGTGTGTGTGTGTGTGTGTGTGTGTGTGTGTGTGTGAGGAGCATGAGCTCTTTCAGCTGAAATGAAGAACACCCCCTCTCTATCTGCCTACCTCTCTCTGCATCTGCTTCCCTCTGTTACACTCCTTCTCTGTAAATATTCATTACAGCTCTTTGTAACACTTAGTTCAGCTCCCTTTCCCTCGCTGTCTGTCCCCCAAACACTACTGCATGTGTGGTACATGCTGATGAAGCCGCCTTTGTTTCAGGAAAGCTTTGATTTGCAGTTTGTTGTAGAGACAGAGTTTACCAATAATTGTGCAAGTTAAACTTGGTCTCCTTTTTTTCTTGCTTCCTTGCTTTCTCTCTTTCTTGTGGGGCAGTGGAACCTGGGGGACACTCGTCATGTACGCGGGGCAGTAGGAACATTAATGTCCTTGGATTACACTTAGGGAGAGAGGATTTTATGAGGCAGAACTGTGAGGGTCTTCTGGAAAAGGTGGATGCTAAGTTATCTAAATGGAAATGGTTGCTACCCCAGCTGTCCACCAGGGGAAGGGTTCTGGTAGTCAAAAAACCTAGCCACCTCATGTCTCTGGAATAGATTTGTTGTTTTAGTTCCTCTGCCAGGTCTCATGAAGGGGGTGCAGCAGCTCCTAGTGGACTTTTTCTGGTCTGGTCAGCATTGGTTGAGGGCATCGGCCCTGTGTCTCCCTGTGGCAGAGGGAGGACAAAGACTTACAGACTTATGTCCAGAGCTGCAGCCTTCAGGCTCCAGAGAGGCTGCTCTATGGCTGTGGTCTCTGCTGGTTGGCTCCTGCACGGCTGCTTTTCAGGAAGGCGGGCTGGATCAGCCTGGATAAACAGCTGTTGTTACTGAGGTCGTTGGAGGCAGACCTGACTGGACTTGCGCTCTTTTACAGCTCTGTGATTGAGGCCTGGCAGACACTCCAGGCCACACAGACTCCCGACCCAAGACCAGGAATGTGGCTGTTTGAAGAACCACTGTTTCACAATGACTTCTTGTCCTGCTCTACGTTCTACTCGAGGATTATACATGGAGCTATAGCCACAAACAGACACGTGGCTCACCTGGACCTGAGCACTGGGGAGGACTGTCCTTTCTGTGCTCAGGTAGAAACCATAGAACATCTAGGGTCTAGGGTAGAACATCTTGTCTCCTGTCCTTCACTGGTGGTTTTATTTGAGGTTTTGCAGGAGTGGATGGAAGCTTTAGTCTGGGAGTTCTCTGTCCCTCTGTTTATTCTTTTGCCTTTGTGTACTGGCAAGCAAAGAGAGACACTGGTCCTGGTTAACTTCCTGCTTGGAACATCTAAGTTAGCCATCTGGAAGACCCAGAAGAACAGGCTGTTAGGTCAGGGCTGGACTGATGTAGTGCCGTGCGTACACGTTTTGATTGTGGCTCAATTGAAAATAGAATGTGTTTTCTACTTTTTTGCCAAATAATCTGGACTCTTTCACTCTTTCAGTGGGAGGTTCTCTGTTCTGTGAGTGAAGATAGTTTATTGGTCCTTAATTGTGAATGTATTATGGTGTGTATGTGTGTGTGTGACAGAGAGGGCTGGGTTTAAAGGAGCTATTGGGAGTTGCAGTAAGGATGTTTTTTTATTGTTTGTCCATATGAATTTGAAAATTATTATGAAAAAAAACTAGAACTGTCCGTACAAAGGGCAGTGAAATACAACGTCGCATCACTAGAGCATCACAGTCCAACACAAGTTTTCAAGGTCGAGGTGAGTGGCCCACTGTGGGCATGTTAGAGTCTCCGCAAGGCTGGGCAAGACGATCTAAGAATGGTTGCCATATGTTGTGAAATTTGTTAAGATTGGCCATCATGCCGTATTGGATTTTCTCCATATGTAATAGACTAGTAAGTTCCATTAGCCACTCCTTGAACTGAAGCACAGTGTCCCATTTCCAGAGTCCGAAGATCAGTCTCTTAGCGATTACCATTCCATACATGACAGCGCTCTGCACCGAGAGGCTGTGGTTTTTGTAGGGACAGAGAATATCCAAACAACGCTATCTCTGGGTCAGAACTAAACACACAGTCATACATTTCAGAAAAACCACTTGAATATTTCCAACCAGAAGTTCTACAGTTTGGGGCGGCTCCAAAAAAGGTGGTCAACAACGAGGAGATTGTAGGATAAATTCAAATTTCATTTAACTTTTGAGTAATGAAGCCTGTGCATCACCTTAAGTTGAATTAACTTAAGTAACTTGTCTAACATTAATGGAACAGGAGCGGATTCTGCTGAGGCTCTCCCCCCAAACATCATCAGTAAGGATGTTTTTATGTTTGTAGATGCCAATGGCAAAGACAAATCGTCATGGCATGGTGTAAAAGTCACAAGTCTTTCTTTCTTTCCTTCTTGTAATCTGACACCGGTACAAAAGGCTGCTATCCTGCGGCAGAACACCTCTTCTACCCTTGCAGATTTCGCTTATATGACATGCTTTGTTTTCTGTATTTATTTGTCATATACATGGATAAATGCTTTGAAAATGCATCAAAACTGTGCTTGAAATAATCAATAACACAAAAGATTGCCACTTTTGTGAGAAATAAACAATATGCAATAAAAAACCTGCTGTAGCCAAACCCTTCATTTGGTATTTACTAATTTCTATAAACTTTTAAGGAGTCACTTTCAGCATCTAATTTGCATTTTCTTGCCTTATTTCTTTTCATTGAGGCTCTTCTTGTCGATGTCTCAAAATGAGATTATTATTATTTTCAACTGATCTTTATTCTCTTGCGGCAAGAAAAAAATTTACAGCTCAAGGTTTCTTGGGGACACAAACTCCAAGTGAAAATATATCATTAGCTAGCATCTTCTGCATTATGTTGTGTTATTTTTAGGGTATTTTAGTGAAATTCATTAAAAGAACAAATAGAAATGCAACAAATAGGTGCCTGCCGACCACATGATTCCAGTATTGAACGTCCACATACGATCTATATCCTAAAACCATCTCTCAATGTCACATCTTCTCTACTGCAGAAATAAATGCAAAATTACCTTTAAAAAACATCTTTAGTTCATGCAAACAACTGCGATAGCAGGACGCTGAAAAGAAAATGCCATAAAACACGCTGATGATGACGATTAATGTTGTAATCTGTCAGGTTTGAATGATTACTGCACAGAACGTAGGTGAAAATAGATTATTTCTGTGATAAAATGGATGATGTCGTCAACTTTTCCGTGTCACCGAACGTGTCGTCTCCTTCTCCTTGACCTTTGAGACCCGAGACTGACAGGGTGAGCGAGCGAGGTGGCAGAAATGAGCGAGACAGCCTGAGATTAAAGAGGAAACAGGTTTCCATCCCTGAACGAGATATCTATCTTTTTGCAGAAAATGATAACCTCTCTGACAATTTGATTGATAGCGTCAAATTAAAACAAATGATATCACTTTCCCACAATGTGAATTTATAGTTGCCAGGAACCCTTTTGCAGATTAAACACATTCAAGGTTCAACAATTTCAAGTGATATCGGCACATCAGTCGTGTAAACGGAAGTCATATTATTTTGGAAATGAATTATTTAAATTACAGAAACAAATTATCTATTTCAAAAGGCATAAGGCTCATAGCTGGCTGCCATCTGTGTAAACAGTTGTTACACTAATTTAGCGGTTAACAGTTTGACTTCTGCAGCCATTACCAGCTGGTGCCTAATCGACCTAGCAAGCTGGTTAAAGAGGATCGACGTCTTGCTGCGGAAATTGTTGCCCTGCTGTAGTTGTATGTGTGCGTTTGTGTCTAAATGTGTTCGTATGGAGACTGCAGCTTGTCCCGTCAATGCTACCTGTCTGTAGAGTCTGACAGGGAGCAGCGCCATTGGAATAAATCGTGTTCAACCTCTTCAGCTCCTTGTTCATTGGAGTGCATCCTTCAGGGTGCAAATGCAGTCAGGCCTGGAGCAATTTATGTGAAACGGGGTCATATGTGACTCAGAGATAGCGCGGGTCATACATGAACTGCAGGTTTGTTTGATCGCATTTTGAAGTGCCCCTGAGCAAGACACTCATTCCCAATTGTTGCTAATGGTGAGGCTAGTACTCTGCACGGCCACAGAAGGCCATCAGTAAGTGGGTGAATGAGAGGCACTTATAAAACATAAAACACTGCAATTTCAGTTCTTAAAAATGTACAACCCAGTGGCCGTTCTGCGTTTCTGCAGAATCTTTGTTTCTGAATCGGAAGTATGTTTCATATCAACGGTTCGCAATACGTCCACGTCAGTGTTTAAACCAACCCAATCTGCAAACGTTTTTTTGGCCTTTCCTCCATAGGCAGGAGGAGGTTGGGGCGGTTGGCTGGCTTAAATATTACTAAATATATTGTGAGACATTTTTGTGAATTCCTTCTATGGTTTCTTTGTCTAATCCCAACCACGTGCAGTCAGTGCAAAAACCTAACTATAAAAATCATTACATAGTTACATTATGGACATAATCTTTGAGAGACACACTTCAAACGCGCTACAACACTGACATGCACATACGTAGAAACATAGACATGAAAGGAATTTTTGGTTGGTAAACCCTGAAATTATACATATCCATGGTTTGCAGAACATACAATAGCAACATTTTATTCTGGGGACTGGTTTGTCAAATACCAATATTTCAAGACAGTTTTAAAGTGGGTTTAGATATAAAGTCCTAACCGCATCTAATAGACAGAAATGTAAAAATAACAGGCTAGAAAGATGCAGTGATGTGATGAAATTTCACATCGCAAACTCCAGTGTTCTGTTCAAATCACATTGACCTGTTTCTTTTCTCGCCCACTCACCCTGAAAATCCTTTTTTTTTTAATGCTTTCCATCACATCTTTGCTGCCTTTGTGAGTCTTGTGAGAGTGGATCCTATGAGTGACTGACATACGAAACCAGTTAGCATAGATTTGATTTCACCAGGACCTTCCTTTTCGGTCCAGCCAAATGCATAATTTGCCTTTGCACATGTTGTGTAATCAAAATCAAATAGTGTGTTTTGTGCCAACCAAGCACAGTTACTCCAGTAAATTAGCATAAATACATTCCAAATAGGATGGAGGCAGTGAATTGATTTCTTGAAGGGAATTGGGTGTCATGAATATTGACTTAGCCTGGGCTCCTTGATGTCCCTGATGGAAATCAGGCCAGGGTTTGTTCTGCCTTGCATGCTTAATATACTAGCTGTTTCTGACATCTAGTGGTGAATGCAGCAGTTGCATTGTGTGTGTGTGTAAGCTGTGTTTAGAGTGATAGGAGAAACTGATGACAATGGAGCAAGTGACGAACAAATATTGAATTTTACGTCGTGGGTTGAAGCAGAGCTGTTATAGGCAACTGGATGTGGGATAAAGGACTTCTGTTCTATCTGGAGAATCATATCAGCCTGGTGTCTCTATTTTGAGGTTTGTGTGAAATGAAGAAATGTTAAATTAAAATAAAAAAAAAAACACGTTTTGTCTATAATACTGGTCGAGAACAGAGAAGGAGCTTTAGGGAACTTGCTTTTCCATCCAGATATTTCTGCGTGATTAAGCCTCCAATACTTTAATTGTGCAGATTCTTATGAACTGAACAATGAAAGTAGAGAAGCTTTATAAAGAGGAACCAGCTGCGTTGATCTTTTGGAAACTTCTGGCATCGGCAAGTTCACGAGCAGCTGGAGAACCAATTAATCACATCAGATTCTTCAGGGACTCCATTTAGTCTCCTGCTAATTAGTTAGATAGAGAATATTGTCTATACATTAAATTCTCCTTATCAGTAAAAGTTATTTTAGTTTCCAATTTCTAGATTAAATGAAGACATAAACAGGGCTTGAAAGAACATGCCCATTATGTTAAAAGCTATAGGGAGTCTCAAAATTCTTCAGTTTCCACTGATGCATAATAGGGTAGAAATGAATTAGTGTCATAATACTTTGACATGAACTGAATTTATTCAGCATTCAGTCTTTTTAAGCTTGGCAGCAGGACCAATTAAAAATCAATGTAACTCAGCAGAAAAGGCAGCAGTATAATTGCAGACCAGTGCTTAAAATGATATATTTAAACACAAAAGATGGTAAAAAGGCGGTGCTCGTTAAAGGCAGTGACTTCAGTTCGGTTCTTTTTCTCTACTTTATTTCAGGACTACACAATACATGGTTCCACGGCGGCTACACGACATACATTTCATCTGACTGAAGAAGGCATTCACAGCTTTTGAGGGTAATATGCAACAAAAACATGTTTTATTTCAAAAGGGACAAAAAATACATTTATTAAATATTCAGCATATTTTGGTATCTGACTGTGGCAATATGTGAAAGAGACAAAGAAAAGAATATTCAAAGAATAATGTGTATTTTAATGACACAATAACATTTTCTGACCAGAAGGGGGTGCCTGCTGCATGTACTTTATTCGCCGTATTTTCCTATACAGTTTTTCTGCTACTAAACAATACAACCCAGTAACTGTACGGCAGAAAACATGAAGGTACAGATACTAAATGTCCCTCGGTCTATGACTGATTCCAATGAGCAAAATAACAGAAAAAAACAGTTCTATTTGCAGTTTGATTCTGCATTATTGCAGCTACCTATGGTTTATTAGGCTATATTGTATTACATTACATTACATTACATTACATTACATTATATTATACTGACCTTGGTTCATTTAGTTGTTCTGCCTCTGACTAATTAGCTTGATTGGCGTGACAATAATCCCACTATGTGCAAAACACTGGACTGAAATGAGACGTATACGACATATATTCAACTAGACAGACCATTTCATTGCCATGAATCTCACCGGACTGCATTAATTAATAGATCTAATTAGTTGGATACTCTGTAAAGCTCTGTTAAAGCGGGTCAGTCGCTGATCTTCTGAACATGGACAATGATCACGAGAGTGTTAATGTTCTCAAGAGGTATGTACTTAATGTATATGAGTCTTATGCTCATTATAGGGGGGTTTAATTATTTTAAAATCTCACAAGACAGTCTATTAATAAAACATACGTCCTAAAAGCCTAAAAGGCTGTGCATTAAATCTAACAAGTGACATAATGGAATGAAAAATCAAAAGGTCAGTCTGAGAGAAAACTGGTCAGTTGGACTTATTTTTTTCGTGAATTTCAGATTCATGTTTCTTTCACCTGCTCTCTCATTACCCTTTTCAACAATGAGGAGACTGTTATCCTTCCAGCTGGTAACAGCGCTAATAAAAAGTTTCCTACCAGCACAATTTTCGGATCTAATTGCATGTTAATATTCATTTTATCTTTATACAAACGATACACCCACACAGATGTTTTCACTTAAGAGGCTGATATCAACTCGTACCCAGTGTTTTTACAGACAGTTCAAGGAGATAAAACTGAATAATGTCACGCGTTAGATAAACATGACATTATCCTTTTTTCACTTCACCTGAAATATATGATCAGTATATCAGCATATGTCTTATACCTGAGTAGGTTATTATGTTAGGAGTCGTCTTCAGTGAGCAGGAACAGATAATTCCTTTGTAAGTGGGAGATAAGTCCTGGTTTATAGGCCTGTTTAAGATATATATATACACTGTGTATCTTCTTCTTCTTTTGTGTGCATTCCGTAGTAACAGTAACTTTACATATTGTCATGCATACATTTTGGGTTTTGCTAGATGTGTGCATTCATTTTGATTAAAAACTGAGAGCACACATCAATATGAGGTGAGTGACTCTCAGGTCTTATCCCCTGGTAGTAACTGGAAGCTGCCTATCATCGCTTGGAATATGTTCTCCATGCTCTTTGATGTATATAATATATGTATAACTTTCTGCACACATGACACATGAAGAGGGATCCTTTCCCTGAGGCTCTTCCTGAGCTTTCGTCCATTTTTAACCCCTGTTAAAGTTTTTTTTTTTTTTTGGGGGGGGGGGGTTCTTTACCAGAACCGAGGGTCAAAGGACAGATGTTGTGATATTGTAAAAGCCTCTAAAGCTCCTCAAGGCAAGTTTGTAATTCGTGAAATTGGGCTTTATGAGTAAAATTGACTTGACTTCACTTCATGATAAAATGCAAGATGTAAGAACGCATGTAACTGCATCAAGTCGAAGTGTTTTTTTCTGTCCTTGTTCGATACTAGTACTGTGAAAATATGGCATTCTTGTTAGTGACTGATACATATATTCCTGCAAAGAACAGATGAATGGGAAACGACTACAGAATACTACACTTTGGCTGATCATCTGTGTGTGAGTGTGTGTGTCCATGTGTTTATAGTTTCAAGTGTCAGTTAAAAGGCCCAGTGAAAAGCTCCATCTGGATGAATGACATATGAGCCAGTGCTTTATTCTCTTTATGTGTGTGTAGATGTGATTAACCAGGACACTTATTGGCCAATTGACACACAGAGACATACTGCAAACTGGGAATCAAGAACCTATACCCTTTTTGCACGATGAAAAATGTAAAAATGTAAAAATACGCGCCGGCTCTGCTCCGCCGCATCTCGTTGTCCATTTCTATAAAAGAAAATGAAAGGAAACCGGGCTTTAATCATGTGCCTGGAGACACGGTATATGGGACTGAGACATAGCTGACCTCTGGAGACTGAAATACATGATAAATGAAGAAAACCTGTAATAAAATCTACCTATTAATATACCTTTGATGTGATATGTTCCTACCTGTTCATCCGTCTAACAGTCCTGAGGGGTTAGAAGATAATTATGCCTTTACTGATGGACAAAGTGATTGGGAGCGTAGTCGATGAAACAAAGGGATGAGAGACACAGAAAGAGAAATCCAACCCTTTGGGTATCTGGACATTAATGACTACTGTGGTCACTCAGAGCTAGATACCACCCTAATAATATATTCTACCTAAATGAATGCACTAATCAGACCACATTCTCATCATAAGTTGATGAGCCCGTCAGTCTGAACTCTTCATGGAGGTGACCCAGAAATGTAGAAATCTTTGCCGAATATCATTAACAGTCGTACAAAGTTTTCATTAGTGAAGTTGAAGTCTGGTGTTTCTCAGCTCATCAGCGCAATGGTCAAATCTTTTTTAATGAGAATAAGTGTCGACTGAACTGCAGCTTATACAGAACATGTAAAGAAATGATGGACACTTTGGACATGATCTGGTTTGCAGTTCTAAGCATTCTTGTTGTGGACATACAGGTTGGATTGGAACGACTAAAAATGTCATAAAGCAAAAAAAAAAAGAAAAAAGGAATGACTTTTCATGTCTTATGGCAGCTTGTGTAAACAGTCTTTTAATGTTTGTTCCCATCCACGATATTTTGATCTCTAGCCTTGCCCTGTGAGTCCTCATCACTCTGACAAACCGCACC
This sequence comes from Coranthus polyacanthus, assembly GCA_037367275.1. Taxonomy (NCBI): domain Eukaryota; kingdom Metazoa; phylum Chordata; class Actinopteri; order Kurtiformes; family Apogonidae; genus Coranthus; species Coranthus polyacanthus. The sequence continues at coordinate 34,452,651 of JAPQRN010000005.1, read as the reverse complement.
ATACTGTGACACCATTAGTCATTATTATCCAAGCCTTTGCTGTTGTCTAGGAAATGCCCCCAACGTCCTAATGGAATGGTGGTGTAATGCCCAGAGATAAAAGCCCAAAGATGAAACGTGGTATCGATTATGTGCATTTTTGATGTGATTTTAGGATTAGACATGGACAGATAATCAGAAACGTGATGAAGGACGTGACTGAAATTGCATAATTGTAATACATTTAAAGGATCTAAGGTGAAAATATGTGAAAGAAACTAATGATTGCTCAGGGA
>JAPQRN010000005.1:34440201-34452276 GCA_037367275.1 Coranthus polyacanthus | reverse complement strand
CTGAAATTGCATAATTGTAATACATTTAAAGGATCTAAGGTGAAAATATGTGAAAGAAACTAATGATTGCTCAGGGACACGCATACCTTAAATGTTTTGAATATATTCCTTCTGCATTCACATGATCATCATGTCACCTAATATATGATATTTCACGATAATAAGCTCCTTGCCAAAGCTAGGAGAGATACTTCCCTTTGTCTACTCATCTGTCTGTCTCCAGGATTTTCCACTTCCACTAATTTTCACAAAATTCAGTGGAAGTGGAAGTCGAGAACCCCTGGTAGAGCTCAAAATCCTAACAGTCCTGTAATTCAAATGCTCCATCTTGCGATGTTTGGAAAAAACTGTGGGGGTGGGGGGGAATCCACGATCCACCCATTTCTATGGATCTGCTCCAAAATGTAACGGGTTCGTCCTTGTTCCATTAAACAAGTTTCATGCAAATCACTGCAGTAGCAGTTTGCATAATCTTGCTGACAGACAAACAAATGAACAAACTGATGCGTTCCAGTACATTACCTCCTTGGCGTAGGTAATTAGTTTGTTCTATTGACATAACCATTTTCACAAAACAAAAATTGCAATATTCGGGGTACTTGAGATCTTAATTGTGAGAAAACTATAAGATAAGTAAGATAAATGGGAAGTAATTACACGTGTGGCCTCTTCACCTTCCATAGATTGCATTCACACACATACAAAAAGAACGAAAAAATGAAAGAAATGGCAAAAGCAAATAGCAAACACATGATATACCGTGAATGACCATCTGCTATGATGAGTACAAGCCTATTTAATGAACACTGATCTGTGTCCAGAAGCAATTAACATGTTCCCAGAGAGAGACAGAGAGCCTCACAAAGGAAGGGGAACAAGAGCGCTCATAGGCAATTGCCAAGCCCACAGAAGGAGACAGCGCTCACCTGAGACCCAGCGCAACATACTGTGGAGGAAATTCACAGTTCACACTCTTCACAGATGACAGGAAATGAGGAAATGAGGGTAGAGAAAACAGAGGAAGTTTGGGGATGAAACAAAAAAGCAGATAGAGAGGCAGGGAAAAGGAGAACAGAAGGATAAAACAAAGGGAGGAGAAAACGTCCCCAGATGGCGGGGCATACGGTGAGATGTGTAGCAGACAAAGCTGGCAAGCTGATGTGAGTTGGGGAGGAATAAAGGGACAGGGACTGTGTGTGTGTGTGTGTGTGTGTGGATGGTCTTTGATCCATCCTTAGAGAGTAACCATCCTCCATTCTCCAGTCTTTAACGCGAGTCTCAGCTAAAACATAACATTATCCACGCATTGCCTAAATGCGTACATTTTGCTTGTAAAACCTCCCTCGCGTTACGCGGTCCACTTCAATATACATGTGTTACTGATTTTCAAGTTTTTTTTAAAAACTTTGTGTGTTGTTTCTCTAAACCTGTAGAGGGCAATGAAATACTGCAATCCGTTCAGAGTTTGAGCTCAGAATTTTTTTTCACTATGGAGACAGTTACTTGGGGAATATTTTTCTTTGGTAATTGTGTATAGGTCACAGGGATGGGCAAGACGGCCAAATGTGATGACATTTTCTTATCAGTCAATATCGATCATTTTCACAATAAATGCCAAAGTCTAAAGGCTGATTTTTTGGCTTTGAGTGAAAGTTAAGGACAACCAGAGGGTTTTTGTGCTTTTATCCATCCTTTATGATCAAAACATGACAAACACGTGGAACATTTCATAAATCTAGCCATATAACTGTCAAAATGAGAATGTTCAACATCAAAATACGCACGAGTAAATTGAATCAAACGGAACATTGGAACATGTTTTAGCTGACAAAGTAAAGAAAATAAAGACAAAAGAAAAACGTATTTTGAGACAGTTAGACTTTTTAGTAGTTCAATTGTAAACAAGATATAAAATTCAGCCAAAAATGTTATGGCAACACATACTGAGAACTTCCCTCTTCTACCCTTGTCTTTACCTGTCTTCACCTATTTTCTTAGTCTCTCTTTGGGGCATATTAACCAGCCTGTACAGTGAAAACAGAACCTTCAATTGATCTAGGGCTGGTTGAGCTCCTTGCTAATGGTGTTGTTTGCCCAACTGGAAGCAAATCTCTGGGCAAAGACTGGACTTTATCTCCAGACTACCGGGTAAAATCTGACCCATAACAGATCAAGTGGCGTGTGTGCTTCAGGAACACACATCAGGCTGGTTTAGCTCAATTTCAGTCAGCCCAGAAAAATAATAATGGGATAATTGCAAGGCCGGACATAGGCAAAGTATTCTGTTCAAGGTATGCATGGAGCATATGTTTATAAACCCTTCATAAATGAATCACAGGAAATAAGTGCATGGGGAGAATATGATACCCTGTTCCAATACCCTACCACCTTCCCTGAATTTTCCCATTTCAACAGTCTTTTAAAACCAAATCTACATATTGTACTGTATTGTACTATTGTGTAATGTACTGTGTTTTTTTCTATTTCCTTTTTCTAAACCGCCTGACTTTTCTTCTACTCTGGTCACCTCTCAGGTGTGCAAAAGCTCTCCTTATTGACGAAATGTAGAACCGAGTCGAGAAAAGGGTCAAGTGGTGTCAAAGAAGCCAGGAAATGGTTTAACTGAAGTCAATTATTGATTAGCCCAGTGTATTGATATGGGCAGAGACGCCTCTTTCTGTCTGAAGTCCAGTTTCTGTATCATGAATATAAAAGGCTGCAGAAATATAATAGTTATATCAATTTTTCCTTTCAGAAAACCCTTGGTATTAATGACACCGGTCGCCTTTAAGTGAACTACTCACACTTATGTGGTGCTTATGTGGACTTTGTGTTGGAGTGTGTGTTGTGCTTGGTGCCGCTTGTATGGCGTTAACAAACTCCATTTCTAAGCTAATGGTAGCTATTCCCAAATCTCATCCCCATTCCTTCATCAGGGCGTCACATTCGTTGCAAAGGACAAACTTAGAGTGTCATTTTTTTTGACGCGCAGGGTTGATTAGACAACGCCATGGCTGCAATTTGGTTTGGTTAGGTTTAGGCGTAAAAAAACAAGTTTGTTGAGGATAGAAAAAGAGTCGGGGTAAGGGTTTTCTATGTGAAGCTGTTTGTTGCTGCCATTTTGACCAGGACTCCCTGGAAGAAGAGATCTCGTATCTCAGTGGGACCTTCCTGGATAAATAAAAAATAGATAAATAAAAGGATTAGGAAAAAAGGGTCACGGGAAGGGCTAAAATAAGAAAGTCAAAGACAGAAAATGCAAGCACAAACACGGCATGAAACAGGACATGAACTCTGGACTTCCAAATCATCCCAACCACCTCCTACTAAACTTTTTGCCTACTTAACAATGTCACCTGCCCTATTGTTGTCCATTTCTGATGTCTAAGGCCTTAAATGAACTTCTAACTGGTACCCCGTGCGTTTACTTGAAAACCCCCCCCAAAAAAACGATTTACCTGAAAAATTTGATATATAAATCAGCCTACAGGCTATTACAGATGTAGACGACACATCAGAAAGTCAGAGAACCTCATTTTTAAATGTATGTCACAATCTGTTCACACATAATGAAGCCATTCATGCATGTAAAACTTTCTTCACACCGCGTATGTTATGTATTGCACCTTTAGATTTGATTTGATGCCACAAAGCAACGTTTGTATCGTAGACTGTATAGGTTTGTATCCCTACTGCAACCTGAGGTCTATTCATTCAAGACCTCGCGCCAGATGGAGGACCATGCAAATGACAAACTGACTTTCCAGAGTCCCTGCCTGGGTTGTCATATGAGTACACATCAACAAGACAGTCCAGTCTCAGTCTTATCCCTGCTGGAAAAAAGAAAAAAAAGTCAAGAAAAGCTGAAGATGATGTAAATTCGTGAAATTCCATCTTGAAATTTCCATAGTCTGCCCTTCACAGTAATTCAGCTTAAAATAAATGCTCTGGAGAGTCTGAGCAGCTATGCTTGTTTACTAATGTAAAGGTAATATTTTTTGATTAACCCAGATGGTATCACAGCTGTTCCTGCCAGTATAACAGGTTTAGTTTTCATGCAGCGTTAACATTTTTTTTTTTTAATCAATAACACATTACTTTAAATAGTAATATAAACACTGACCATGGAATGAAAGATTTTATCAAGAGATGATAGACAACACAATTAAGATTTAGTTGATTAAACATGCCAAATTTACATAGCAATACAAGGTGAACATAAAAGTCTGTGTGAGACTTGTCTTTCAACAGTTTTTCACAGGCGGGAATTTCAGTTGCATGATGCCAAACTGAGCAGCTGCGAGCATCACGGAAACCATGCAAGAACAGAAGGAATCGCGAAGAAGATCACTATTTAGGCAGACATGTTGGGCAGGGGGCTTGTGGGTGTGTTTGTATGTTTGTGTTAAATTCATGAGACATCTGGCATCCCTGAACCCTGTGTCCTGTATCCCAACACACACAAACACACAGACACACTCTAAAACCTGAATAATGAGGTGTCATGTCTCTCGCTCACCCTGGGACCCCCATTCACGCCCCATCCATTCACGTCATCTTCCAAATTCATCTCTTGTACTGTAGCTCTCCTGTGTGGTTCCCTCTCACACACACACACACATGTTGGACGGAGGTCAGGTCATGGTGCTGAGAGATGCGTCTTCTATTGAAAATAATTACAGCTGAGGATTGTGATCCCGGGTCTCTTCAGTATACACAGCTCCTATTGGTCAGGCTGCCTGATGTCTGGCCTATAGCTGTCCTGTTTGTCTCATGTGGTAGAGGCGATTATTATGATTAATGAAGATATTATTTATCATAGCAAATAATTTGACAGCAGAGCTGGCTCTAGCTGCTTGCTACAATGGCTGCCATTGTTATGGCCCTCATAAATTATCTATTTTGCATCTGTATGGCATTCCTGTGTCAGAATGAACAATAGCTCAAATGAAAAATCATTTTTTTTATAAGAACATGGAAACATTTGGTTGGTTATGTTAAGTTTGATTAACCCATCTGCTTTAATCTAACGTTACATCATAATAGGAAACTCTAGCACAAAAGGAATAAACCTACTGCAGATATGCCTTCAACTAAATGAGAAAAAGATGTAGAGACATAATTTGAGATGCCGCAGAAATGAGACTTCTATATTTCATTCAATGATGGCTGTTTGTGCCACATTTCAGTTATGATGGATGTATAGGTTGACTCATATACTACATCATTTGAATCAGAACCTTCTTTTTTTAACCTTTTGCCAGTCCATACACCGCAGTACGATGCCTCCACTGAGAGTAAAGTAGCAGAACAATGTGTAACTAGCTTTTTCAATTACAAAATAAACGTCATTGTAATCTGTTACAGCGGCTGAGACAAAAAAATGTCATGAAATTACAGTTACTAATCAAAATGCTGGTGATTACAGAGGAGTTACAGTCGAATGTATTCTTTTAGATCAAAAAGCTTTGGAACAGTTGTGCTGTGTTTAGTTGTGCCAGTAATTTTAACAGTAATCAGTGTTGAGTACTGTTGTGAGGTTTACACTGCCTGCATTTACGTTTTCAGGACTTTTCAGCTTTATCTCCCAGTTTAAGACGCTCGTTAGAAAAGTACTCAAATGTAGTAGTAAGTAACAGAATGCAATAAGTCGCATTACTTTGAGGAAGTAATTAAAATACATTAGTTATGACAGGGTAACTGTAATCTACATGTCAAAAGAAACCTTCCCAACACTGTCTATACAACAATATACAATATCTACCATTAAGTCTGTATTATTGTGATATGTTGCTGTGTAAGATTGTTGACAGAAGGAGAATTAAAGCAGGCATCCATACAAAATATAATTTTAACTGCCTGTTCCTAAAGATTGCTTTTTTAAGACACAATGGTTGAATAATCTAATATCCTAGACTGAAAACACATTGTACTGTAGCTGTAGGATAAATACTGCTTATAATGTGAGCCGCAGTGTGTACTACCACACTAGGCTTATAACTGTTTTCAGTAGCGCGTTTTTCTATTGATGTACAGTATTTAGCTCATTAAATGAATAAACTGTCATCTTAAGCTGATCCACAAAACTGCTTTGACTCACTTCTCGCAGTTCCGGATATGACATTGTTTAATTATTCAGGCTTTTCAACATCAACAATTCACAAAGAAAGCACAAATGGTATATCAAACCTAAAGCGCGTCAATAAAGCAACTGAATAGGTCTTTTTGTTTGTGCTTGAGTATGTACGTGTAGTAACACACTGATATGGTTTTTGTGTCGGTCTTTAGAGCCGTTTAGCCATCGGTAACCTGTAATCTGTTATTTGGTGGTCAGGTTGACAAGGACACACCTGCACACACACCAGCAGATACAAGGCACCTGTTCACCTCTCGTCCTCTAGTATTACCTATGTGTTGCGGCTTTCCCGATGACAGCTTTACAATACTGCTGAGACAAGTAAATCTCTTTTATCAACATAATGTGTGGGCACATACGAGAACATGTGTGCACAGTCCTTTCTGAAACTGGAGGGTAACAAGAAACATTAATGAGAGAACAGGCCGATATAATCTAATTAATTCCTATGTTCTCCTATCCCTTTGTTTGGATTTTCAAATAATGGGGAACAGAAAAAAAAGACAAAGAGATAAAGGGAAAAGTGGTACATAACAGAGGTAGGATGGAATGGGAGTAGATACGAGGTACAGATACAGGAAATGAAAAAACAGGGTGTAGAAGGGTTAGGAAGAATGATTGGAGGGGGATAATTTATTCAGCCAATATGTAAACAGTGTGAAGTATAATGCTATTAGCTCTTATTATGTTAGGAGTGAATCTGCACTCAGCTGCTGAAGGGAAAGGAGAGGAAACCAAATTGCCAGAAAAAATGACACGCCACAGATACATATAATCTCAAAAATGTCACCATTGTGTGTTTCTGCAAATCATTACCGTGTGTAATCTCAACCTAATTTCCCACAGAAGGATCTACTTTTTTTGTTTTTCCTCAATAGACAGGAGTGGATGGTGCTGATGGTAGATCTACAAAATCCCAGACTTTGCCACCACAGACTGCAGTTTGCGTGCCAAGTCATGTTTTTAGGTTTCAGTGATAAAAAGCACTTTGGTAGGGTGAGGGAAACAGCGTGGTTTGGTTTAAATATTGTATTACCAAATACAATAGGAGTGTTATTTTTTTAGAAATGGTGTGAAAAATACCTTGCGCCAAGTAATGTTACCTAACAAATGAGGATGTTTTGAGAGAGGTTTATTTACAATTCAAGCCAACAAGTTGCAAAAAAAGGTAACACTTTTCACATGTCAACATTTAAACCTTAAGGCATCAACTCTGTTGCTATAACATTGTAAAAGTATGCAGCATTAAAAAAAACAAGGGATTTTAACTCAATATCTAAAAAGGTGAAGTGCATTTAGTATTTTTATACTGACGTTAGCGTTACTCCTCCTGACCGACATGCATTGGTAATTCCTACTGCAGACGTGATACTGTCAGTGTTCCACTCACATGCTGTTGCAGCTGCGGCGCGTGAGTGTTATTTGCGTCGTCCACGTTATTGTGCGTTTTATGCTGAGCATTTTCATATTGTTGACTCTGTAGCAGCCTGGGCTTATGACCTCATTTCATACCAGTCCCCCATTGCGTTGCCTAAAATCATATATGTGAAGACCATTTAAAAAAGGTTTCTTCATCTGAGCCCTTATGTCCTCATTGCTTTTGGTGATGTATGAACTGAATTTCTGAGAGCCACGGTTAAAAAGCGCCATAAGCAGTTAAACCGCCATAACACTGATGTACAAGTATCTAGACATGTTGATTTGATTCTGAAATGTGGAGAATATAAATGTCTGTGTTATGCGGAGAAGGAGAGATTTGTGTTACTTCCATGCAACCAAAGGATTTGTTAAAGTCAGACAAGCCATATACACTGCGTATGGGCTTGGATGTTATTTATTGTGTCCTTGCGCATACATAAAAAGTGAGTGTCCGTGTGCTTGCATCTCTTTAAAAAGAAGACGCCCTCCCTTATGGGTATGTGACTTTGCATTCCTAATTAGTCTGTACGGGGTTTTCTCTGAGCATTTGCATACATGTACATCTTTCTCCGATATGCATCCCTGTAATATCCCGTATTCACACACAGCTCTGTGGATCCAGTGTGTGTGTGTGTGTGTGTGTGTGTGTGTGACAGTTTGTGTGTGTCCGTGTATGTGTGCACCCTCACCACTTCTTCCGAGCCCTCTTCTCCCCCTCTGTTCCTGTGCTGAGGTATCCTTGTTCTCTGTATTGTGATGTTTTTATCTGTGTGTGATTGCTACAGTTCCCCTCAGCCAAAACACACAGCTCTCTGAAGGCACACACAGTGCCAGCTTTAGCCGCCCTCTGAGGAGTATACGTCAATAAAATATGAGCTCCGGCATACACACAGACCAACAAACACTCATGCTAACCCACACATTAACACACACACAGAGGCCTGCCTCAGCTTGTGCATTTACACTGCTGTGAACACCAACACTAAGTGGAAGTTTGCACGCAAACATGGCGGCCACGGGAGTTACCTCAGGCCAGCTGCTTTGTCATCCAACAAATCAAGCGCACCCCTGTGCTCCCTGCCCATCACCGCTGAATCTGATATGTTTAATTAATGAGCACCGTTTGTCCTTTTATATCCTCTCATGATCTTTCATAACCTTCTCATCACTCCTATACCCTCAGCAAGAACGAGGAAGATGAAGAGTGAGGAAGAGTGACACGTGTAAGACAGAGAGAGAGTTGAGTGGTGCCCACATGGGAATGTGTGCGTGCTGGGTTAGCGTGGGAACTGTCGGTGCAGCAGGCTTGTTTGTTGGTGCATCAAGTGACAGCAACAAACTTCATGTGAAAGTTCTTTGGGTTGAAAGGCTTTAAGTGGGCATCACAGCAGAGCAGAAGATCGGAGAGATGAGAGGGCAAACAAAGCACTCAACCAGACACATACATACCCACACACACAATGCATGTACAGTTACAGTGCAAAGCATCTACTCACACTCCTTTATCATACAGTAGCTGTCCCACCACTGAAACATCACACGTAATTAGCGAGATGTGTCCGTCTTGTGTTCCTTACTCTTGTCAGCCTTTCCATTTTAAGATAGAGGTGCTTTTATTGATCCCAATTATCCCCATCACCGCTTTATCTTATCTTCATCTATATTCAATTTGTTGCAGAGATTGCATCTGTCTCAGTCCTCTCAAAGTCATCTCAAATAAGAGCATGAATTTCTCAGGAGCTCACAGAGACCTCCAACGGGTGTTCTTGGCAATGATACCATGACTCCCAGAATGACTGCAGGGCCTCTAGGTCCACTTCCCTCATTTCCATTTCTTATTAAATGCTCCATACACGAGCACCATATGTGGGATCCTCCCAGGGAACACAGTACTAATGGCGCTTTTCCCCTGTGTGGTACCAGCTCAACTTGACTTTACTCAACTTGGAACTTTGTTTTCTATCAGGCAAATGTTAGTGTCTTTTTAGTTTCACCTCCATCAAGGTTCCAAATGAGCTGAGACAACATCAAAAGGTGACATGAAAACACTGCAGACTACTGATTTGTCAGGGAGAATGGTCACTAGTTTTGCATAGCCAGACCTATGTCCACACTTCATCAGAGCTGTGTCAGCACTGGAGACAGGTCTGGCACAATGTACTATCATTCTGGAACAGGGGTAAAAGCTCTCTGGGTTGTCTGGCTAGTTTGTATTTCTTTATACAAATCACACTCATCTTGGGCAGCGTTGAGTGCAGAATGCAGCAACAGTACCTTTGCTTGGGAGAGAAGTTGTTTTGGTGAAACGTGCACATGAGGAGGCATGCCATGGTATTAAAATGACAAAATCTACATAACGGAAACACAATATAAAAAGATGTGTACTTGTCAAAACTTGGCATTTTCACCATGTAGTTGCAGCCCTGAGGTTTTTGTTCTTTCACATATTGAGGGGGACTTTGCTGTCTTCAGACTCAGAATGTTCTCCTTGCCATGGTAAACAGCTACATACAGAGAATTGAAAACAGCATCCCTTCGATATCCTCCATTGTTCCTGTGTGTGTTGCGTTAAAGATGGCAGCACAGCAGTTTCATGCAGTGTCACTGTAATGACCAGCTACCTTGAGGGGCTCATTTATCTGCAGTCGAGTCGAGTTGAGTTGGTGCCATGCAGTGGAAATGCTCCATCTTTCGTCCGGCTTGTCCAAGATGAAAAATGACAAAACGTAGCAATATCTTTGGTTGTGTCTTAAAAAAACAGCCGTCCACATCGCACAGTGAAGGAGATTCAAAGATGGCCATTGTCCTTCTCTTCTGACCAAAGACAGCCTGGAACAAAATTCTGACAGTATAAGAAATTTTGGATGACATCTCAACTGTTGCTACGACCTACATCTACTAAACAACCAAAAGGAATCCAGCATGAAATGATGCTCTGACCAATGTGACACCTAAGTTTATGTAGCTAAATATACTAACCTCAAGCTTTCTTTTCAAAATTTGGCATTTGAATTTGGGTTAAAATTCTCCTCCTCCACTTTGACTTTGGAGGTTGTACCATACATATAAATACCACTTTGTAACAGTGTGATCATTAGCTCAGCTTCTTTGTTTACAGCTAGCAGCTTGTAGCTTTACCTGTCTGTTACCTGTCTACCTTGTTATCATCGCACAATCTGCATGCATGTTGGACACAAATGTGACATGCATGCAAGTTTATCAGATCCATATCGCACAGTGTGGCTGCAGTAAACTTAAAAGACTGTTGATGTCTCACAGGCTGCAGGAGCCTTAAGACACACAGAGGTTGTAATACTCATTCATATCATGTCATCCCTTTCTTCTACCAATCTGTGCATTGAACCAAACTCACAACCTCAATCAAGTGGTGTTGTTATATATTAAAAGCACATACTGTAAGGCAGGGGTGTCCAAACTTTTCATAAAGAGGGCCAGGTTTAGTGAGGTGAAAATGTGTGGGGGCCAACGATTCAGCCTGACATTCTTTGAACAATTACAAACAAATGCAAATGAACTATTTTATGACATTTTATTGCAAATGAAATACATTCCATTGGATTTTAATTTTTATTTTGATTGTCAAGTTTTTACCAAAATTACTCCAACTTTCATATTTGAAGATCACATAAAATGAAGAAAAGATCTTTCTGGTAAAACAAACTTTTAGGAAGATGAAACAAATCTACGCGAGTGCATATACCAGACTGTAGTTTTGATCACCAAAAAAAATCAATACCAGGCCCGTTGTTGTAGAGAAACAGGGTTGGAAAGCCACTGGCCACAAATGGGGGGGTAAAGCTTGGATTGGTGTTTCTATAACTTTCACGGGAAAAAAAGCTCTCCCAGGTATGAGCTAAACTGTGTTTTTTTCCCGCTGTCAGCTCAGATCGAGTTTGGGCACTTCTGTTTGTCGTAGACACACAGGGTTGGTACCGTTGGAAAGGCAGTGGCCACAAATGGGGGGGGTAGAGCACGGTTCGGTGTCTGTACGACCTTCACGGACAAAGATGGTTTGCCCAGGCATGAGCAAAACCCACACTATGGCTTTTTCCTATTGCAAGAGTGCACAGGTCGGTTTTGGGCAGTTCGGATTGTCGTAGAGACATGGGGTTGGTACCGATGGAAAGCCAGTGGCTACAAATGGGGGGGTAGAGCATGGTTTGGTGTCTGTACAACCTTCACGGAAAAAGATTGTTTGCCCAGGCATGAGCCAAACCCACACTATAGCTTTTTCCTATTGCAAGAGTGCACAGGTCGGTTTTGGGCACTTCTGATTGTCATAGAGACACGAGGTTGGTACCGTTGGAAAGCCAGCGGCCACAAATGCGGGGGTAGAGCATGGTTCGGTGTCTCTACGACCTTCACGGACAAAGATGGCTTGCCCAGGCATGAGCCAAACCCACACTATGGCTTTTTCCTATTGCAAGAGTGCACAGGTCGGGTTCTGGCACTTCTGATTGTCGTAGAGATACGGGGTTGGTACCGTTGGAAAGCCAGTG
>JAPQRN010000005.1:34412658-34427825 GCA_037367275.1 Coranthus polyacanthus | reverse complement strand
CACCCCAATCCCCCCACCCTATAGGGATACAGACTCAGTAGAATTACCATCCTCTTGATCTATAATTACCACACAACTCTCTCTACCCCTGGCTCTCTTTCTCCTTCTTGCCAACCAGTCTCAGACTGCAAACAGGATACATACATCATCATTTAAACATTTTTCCAATTAAAGCTACTCCTGTTTGTGCGAGGGAAGGTAAGTATCTGTAGGATGTTCAAAGGAGGATTTTGAACATGTGTGACAAATGTATGACAGTAGTCTATATACCTATATATCGAATGAGGCATACAAAACACAGAAAATATGAAAAAAAATGAGAAAATATGACCTTTACACCTTTTTCCACTTTGACAGTATGATTAAGTGGCATATACTGGATACCTGGAGAAGTAGTCTCATTTGCACATGCAGTCTAAGTTATGTATAGGTGTCTTTTTTCCATTCATTTGTCCACTGTTGTTTTATTATTGTGTTGTTGCAGTCCTAGTTTTTTAGGTCATGTCATGAAGTTTTGATGCAGATATATCTTTGCCTAAATCTGCAGTAAGTACAGTGTATTCTCATCACTTCTTCTCTTATGCTTTTGCCTCATTCAACATATATTATTAAGGAATAAAAACAAAATATTACTGTTGTTTTAACCTCTGAGGGGGGTCGGGTGGATTGTGAGTCACGTTTTATCAAATCTTTGTGAACTTTTTCTGTGTTAAACCAAGCCCTGGTTTCTTTCTCTAAAACTAAGCAAGGGTTGTCAGTAGTGTTGTAGTCAAGACCACCTAAACCGAGACAAAGTCATGACCAAGACTAGACTGTATCGACACTGAGACGACATCAAGACTCGGAGGGGTTGAAGTTGAGGGGTTGAGTGTGATCGAGTCCAGACGAAGACCAGACCAGACACACAGCAGTGTGAACAACCGTGTTTTTCAAAAAGTTACTCAACAATAGCATTAATATGGAATGATGTGACCAAACCAGTTGATTTTCTTACCATCACACTCAAGCACTCAAACATTTTTAAGGTAATTAAACTTCCACACAAAGGGGGAAGTGAATAGATTTCTGAAGAGTTTTGATACAGCTACTGTAACTAGTGTTAGCTCGCTCTGCTAGAGTCACTTGCACTGCCTTTCTATATGTTTACTAAGTGCAGATAAAAGTTTGACATGAACCCTTCTCTGCAAGTGCTACATTGCAGAATTTTCTATTGGTTTTGCTGTTACAGATGAACTCTTTGTAGTTAAGGTTGACAAATTTTGTTACAGAAGATTTAGCTGATATCTCCTTACCTGGGTATTGGTTGCATTTGAAGTTTTGCATCAAATCACAGTAGTTGTGTTAACAAATAAATCAGACAATGTGCAGGCAATATAGAGATAACCCTGCAGCTGTGGTCTTGACCAGAAATAAAAGTCCCCTTTATACAAAACCGAGACAAGAATGAGTATTACAACACTAGCTGTCAGCGCCTAAACCTAACCATAAAAAGTTTAAGAACACTGTCATCACAAGCAGCTGATGTTGTAACTCGAGTTGGCAGTTCTTTTGGTGGAAAACAAACAACATATGTTGTCTGTGCAGCTCTGGCATCATAACGCTGATATGCACACATCTAGAAATTATATGAAACATATTTTGGGTTAAGAATACACTTATCTAGAGATGGTTGTTATTAAAGAACTGATTTTGGTTCAAAAACACTGACATTCTTTGTACCTGGCCTACAAAAGCAACATATTATGGCAAATGGGGTGCGAGTAGCAATAGTGAGGGAGAATAGGTTCATGTGACCTTTCTTTACCAGATGATCTTGGAAACTGTTTAATAAGCCATTAAGAGAATAAAGCAAGGAGGTCTTTTGTGTGATGGAATCAATAGATCACCAGGGAGGCAGTGACCTAGTATACTAGTACTGCTGACATAAGGCCAAAGTGGGTGACTGCTTTTAACTAGCATGTCATTTGATGAAATGAGTCGCTCAGTCAGTTGTTTAACTATGATGAAATTAATAAGGCAGTAGATAAGGCAGTGAGGGTAAACACAGTTTGTAACCTACACTTCTATTCTCCTCAACATCTATTATTCATCGGCCAAGATGATTCTTTCATGAGGCAAGCTAGTTGCACATAATTCATAACGCAGGCTGTGGAAACTAGGACAGAGTGAGTTACAGGCAGAGAGGGGGGAAGGGGAAAAGGAGGAGGAAGGATGAGAGGGCTGAATGAGAAAGAGGGTGACGAAAAGGATGAAGACAGAGAGAGTGTCAGCATGAGGAGGTGAGAGAGAAGAAGAGGAGAGAGGCAACAGGATTTGGGTTTACAGAAATATACTTGAATGAGAGGACGGGGGGGGGGACGGGGACATGCTGCACAGTCTGTTCACGTTCACCAAAGAGTGGGAAAGAGATGGAAATGGAAAGGTAAAATGCTTGAGATGGAGAGACTGAGAGGGAGGAGGAAACAATGAAAAATACAGGGGAGAAAGACCAAGAGAGACAGAAAAAAAAAAAAAAAAAAAAATGAGAGAGAGCTAAAGAAGGGGAGGGGTGGTTGCATCTCACCGGTGTGACAGACATCTCTATCAGCCAGTGGGGGGAGGAGTCTGCAGAAAAAAAGAGAAGTTTGTCATTGGTCCTTTGTTTTACCAAAGCAAGAGGGGAATACATTTGTTCAAGTCTAATTGTGCTGCCTGGTGGGGAGACGAGCGATTTCCCTGCATTTTTCCCTCATACAGCTGATACAGCTGACAGCTAACAAGAACAATTAGTTTTACAAACTTGACAGCAATGGAAGCATTGACCTTTTTGTTCTTCATTCACTGTCAGACATTTCTAGAATAATCTCCTTAAAGCGAGCACGTTTCATTCTTTCCTCTTTTTGTGGCTTGTTTTAAATGCACAGCGATTCCCGCCACAAGGGGTCTTCAATAAAAAAAAAAAAAAAAAAAAAAAAAAAAAAAAAACAATCAAAAAAAAGACGTATAGTAGTAACTGATGATGTGAAGTAGCATGGATTCATAGAAGTTGTTGTTTTCACCACCATTATGCGTGAAAATATATCTGACGTGAATGAAAGCATGTTCGCGTATGTTCACGTTATGTCATTTCGTTCAAATGAAATAGCTACAGGTGATGTTAAAACCAAAACATCAGTAAAGGGGACGTGACACCAGTGACAGGTGATTGAATTTAACTTTACATTGAAATGACAGATCTCTGTGAATTTGAACATTGTAGGAAACATTTGATATAACGTGAACACAAAGGTCATCAAAATATACAAGAAATATCAGATAGGCCGTGTTGTTTTTAGATATACTGTGTAAATGTTCTATATGTTCTATATATATTCTGTCCGAAACAGTACGCGATGAGAGATGCTGTTGTTGTGAATTGCTGTTAGCTGTTACGTCTACTCCTGTCTAAGTACATAGAGAACAATAGAGAAAACACAGTCAAATTCCTTGTGTACACATACTTAGCTACCAAAGCTGATTCCGACTGTAATTCAGATGTAAACGAAAGACAGATGTTATACTCTGGTTGAAGAGGTGAGACGTGAAGACAAAAAAAAGTTTGGACCGCTTTTCTCTTGCTTGGGTGCTGGAAGCCAAAAGATCAAAAGTCAAACATCATTCAGCAGCCGTGCATGTACGTGTGTGTGCGTGTTTGTGTGAGAGAGAGAGATATCACAGAGAAAGTGTGTACTTTCTCCCCCTGCTATGTAGCTCTGGGCCATGTACACAGCAGAAAGTCACGACCCCAAAGTACACTACAGGGTCTGAATTCCAATGACTTTTTGACTGAGATGGAGCATTTGTGAGAGTGCATGTGCTTGTGCATATGTGTGTGTGTGCATATGTGTGTGTGCATGTGCTTGTGCATATGTGTGTGTGTGCATGTGTGTGTGTGTGTGCATGTGTGTGTGTGTGGGAGGAGGATTGGTCGGCGTAAGCGTATGGGGGACAGTATCCCTTTGGGAGCTGAGCGCAGAAAAAATAGGATGCTGAATTGTGACAATGACACACTACCCTGATACACACGGAAAACACACATGCACGCAAGAACATACACACACAGCAGCCACCCTTGGAAGAGGTGCGAGTGTAGGGCAGGACAAGGTGACCACAAATAGAGTTGGAACCAGGCTAAGCATCTTGGCACCTGCTACCATACAGCCGTGCCAGTTCACTGTAAAGCAGAGAGCGAAAAAAAAAAAAAAACCCTCTGATGGAGACATCCTCAATATTCTCTTTTCATACTGTATATGACGCTCTGCCTTCGACAGACAAGAGCAGCAAGGCAACATCACACTGAGGCACTTCTGGAGAGCCATTCCTATGACTGAACTGCAAATCCAATTACATTTTGCTACCAACCTAACACACACTCTGCATTATGTTTTGCTCAAAACAAAATCGGTAACTTTATTTTATTGCAAGTAAACATAATTTCTCATCGAAGTAAGAAAATCCAGGACTTTGCCATCGGAGCGGAGTTTGCATCCTGACCTGCATAAGCCTTTCTTTGATATCACAACATTGCAGATTTTTGTCTGTATGAAACCAAGCCCTTTATAGCTTTCTCTAACCCTAAGGAAGCGGTGCCAGTCCATCAGACTAACCATAAACATTCTAATAATGATGTGGTCAAAACCAGTGGATGTGGAGCTGATGGATCTTTTGCACAATTTACAATTATGTATAATTTATTTCTATATATGCCGTTTCTGAGAGACAGGGTTGGAGCGGTGACAAAAGCTGCTTCTTTCAAGTTCTGAGCAACGTTTGAGTCACTTGCAAAGTCTGTTTCCAGACAAACCTTGTAGTCCATCGATATCTTCTACGACAACAAGCCGACACAAAGTCTTATTTAACTGAGCCCACTCATTACATCATAGTTTAGTTTTCTTTACTTAAACATATTACATCATCTATTTTTTTGTACCAATATTTGCTTAGTAAGAGCCCATGGCATTGTAATCCCACAAGCACGTTTCTGTGGTTTTTAAAAAGCTTTCCGATTGATCTTGGTTTATATTTCACTTTTCTTCTGTTCTCATCTCTTTCCCATTTTATTTGTCTAAATCTGTAAGTTGGTGATTCTTTTCTCACTCTTCCATTTTATGCTTGCACATTTTTTTCAGTCCTCACTGTACGTGGTAAGCACTGCTTCAATCCATTGCCTTTGAGCCTTTTTATGTCTTACTAAATGTATATTTTTATTAATGGGTGTCTGAGACACAGTGAAGCACTTAGGGAAAAAAACACAGTGTTTGTCTCTCAGGTTACAGTGTAAGTTACATGCATTCCTCAAATAAGCAGTTCTCAGACTGTCTGATGGCTTCTCTGAATGCTAATAGCATTACAGCATTAGAATCGATAAGTCAAGGAAACGAATAATGTTTGAGGTGTACAGTAAACTTAAAATATGCAAGATGGATTTGGATATTCAGTGAATCTGTATTATTTTTGCACAATATTTTTGTAGTAACGGGGGATTAACTTTGGCATATTTTGTTACGCACACAAACAGCGGGCATCTGAGGTCCCAAGCAAAAGTCCAACCTGCTCTTATTTTCTCTGATGTCATTTAAAACCTGCTATTTCTTCCATCGTTTACTTAAAACCTTCAGATTAGCACTCAGCTGAAACTTTAGAGCATCGTCCTACCCACTTAAGATCAATAGCAGGAGACTGTCCCTTTAAAGATCAATAGTGGAACTAAATAGAAGGGTTTTGGTCTTTTAAGTTGGACTGTTGACCCATTTTGTGTACTTTTTATTTAGAATTTGAATCTCCCGAAAAATCTAAAAAGAGTTTTAGTTTTAACTGATGAAAAAATCGTAGAAAACTATCACCATGGCATCTGCTGTATGTCATTTCAAATACCACACAATTTAAAATGTGCATTACCTGTTCCGCGGCACAGCAGTTACCTCTCCGCACATTAAGTAAGGGCAGAAATGTGCTCATAAATACACTTTCTACTACATGTTCTACGTCTAAAACCAAATGAACTGGAAATCTGACTTACAGTAATTACATGGGTTGTAAAATAGAGCTGGCTGCCCTCCAAACGCTGCTGCAGGGTCTTACCACAGCAGGGCATGTCTTGCACTTAATAGACAATGAGAACACAGCTTTAATCCAACATGCAGCACACTGGAAGGGGATCTGTTTCATTCATGTCGGTTTGTGCCACGCTATCGTTGCATCCACACTTGGACAATGAGTCATTGTTCACTGGGTATTGGGGGGTTTAATTTTTGGAGCATCCACCAACCCCAGTGGCTCTACAAGAAAATGAAAATATTTGGTGCTAAAATAATGAAAAAGATTCAACTCTTATAAGCCAAGTGATGCAAAAATCCACAACTGAAAACTTCCCTTTTCACATCACTGTGCACTTGCCTTAAATAATCACATTTTATGCCTACAGGTATTTAGTGAAGGTTTAGAATTCATCCGACAGGTTGGAGTTTCGACTTGCTGTATTATCTGCTTGGTTTCTCTGTCTTTGTTGTCTCTTTCTCTCTGTCTCCTATTCTTTTTTTTTCTCCCCCCACTGATCCCTGTGTAGAAGTAGGTTGACACCCCCTCAGAGAAAAACTTCACGTAGCATTTCAAATGATGACTCAGTTATCAGAAATACCTCGCTTTCTTTTCCGTGTGTCTCTGAAGCTTGTGCACTTGCGCCACGAATCTGTCATCGAATGCGTGTGTCTAACTACACTAATTGTAATTAGGTGTTTCCTGCATCGGGCTGTTTGTAAATTAAAGCAAGGGCTGCGCCGCGTGCCCCGAGGGCGTATGTACATGTGCCGGCATAAAATGTTCTGTATGTGTGTCGATGTGTGACTCTGGGCAGCTTCTTGTTTATATCGGGGTCAGCTGACATCACACTTCCTGTGCACCAGTATTCCCTGTCTGGCAGACTGTGTGTGTTCATGCTTGCGATCTGTGTGCATATTGGCAGAGTGATGAGTGTGCACTCACAGAGCCCTCTCCTTAATAAAGCTGTCACCGATCCCAGTGACTTTTTTTTTGTTCCT
The DNA here is from genome assembly GCA_037367275.1 of Coranthus polyacanthus. Taxonomy (NCBI): domain Eukaryota; kingdom Metazoa; phylum Chordata; class Actinopteri; order Kurtiformes; family Apogonidae; genus Coranthus; species Coranthus polyacanthus. The sequence continues at coordinate 34,420,770 of JAPQRN010000005.1, read as the reverse complement.
TTCCTCCTTCTTTCGCTCTATACAGTCAGCTTCCTTCCCCCTCTCCCTGCACAGAGTCACTGTCATCAACCGTGGTCTCTCACTTCCTTTTCTGGTTGACAGTGTTCCCTTTATTTTTTTAATTTTCTTCCTCACTTCTCTCCTCCCACTTTTCTTTCTTATAGCTCAAAATCCCACTGCCCTACCTTTCCCTAATCCATTTTATTCTGCGCCCTAGCCATCATCTTCCTCTTTACGTCTGTCATTTTCACCGTCTCTTATTTTCTCTCTCTCTCTCTGTCTCTCTTCGTTGCTGCCTCTTCCTCCGCCTGCACGCCGTTTTGTCTCCCTCTCTCTTCTCCCTTTAGGAATGGAGGGATTATGTAGATGAAATTGTGTATTGTTAGGGACAGGGTATGTCTCTGATCCTCTGTTAAAAAGTCCCAGTGCCCCCCACAGGAGAGAGCTGCATCGCCAGGATAACCAGCATGTGGCTGTCATACATATACAAACATACACACATACCTAATCTCTCTTACTGTCAAAAATATCTGCATGCATGCAAAGATACACTGACAGAATTTTGTGTGGATATGTATGTATAGGGTTGGTGTATGTGCACCGAACTGAAAACATCTACACCGCCGGACAGAGACCATTAAAATAATGCACATAAACACCTACACACATACACAGAAGCACTTAACAAAGCTGTCATACCGGCGCAACTAACTAGATGTGGCAACCACCTGGGGGGTGTTATAATGCATAAGGGGGGTTTCTCCATATTTTTATTTTTTTTCTACCTCGCCATGTATTTACTCCTTTGAAGTTTTAATTTCCCTCTCCTCGTGTGGTGCGTCGTGTGCTGTAAGTGGGAGAGGACGAGTAGAGTTGACAGACAGTCATTTTAAATGCAGCGTGTTTGTTACGGTTCCAGACTCGCACTCAGGTTATGCAGTATTTTATAATCCAATGAAATATGGGATGTGTGAGGGTATACGTATCTGTCTGGGTAATAGATGCGGCAACCGTTCATGTAATATAATTAGAGCACGCTAAAGGCCATAAAACTAATTGCGATCATACATTAAATGCTATACTAATATGAACGCAGAGTACGGTCCTCTCCAACAGCATGAAGGATGGCGTAGAAACTGAAATTCCAACTGAAGTCACGAAGAGGTGGGATGAAAAGGATCTGATCACAAACAAAGTTGACATATAGTGCTGCAGATTTAAGTCACCACCTGCAGGATCACCTGTGCTGGATTTATTTATAGTGAATAGAGTGAATGCCCTAAAGACAACAAAGGACTTAAGTCTTTTGAAAAGCACGAAACAAAGAAAGAGCGAAAGGGAAGTGAATGAAAGGCATTGAAAAAAAAACTGTCCATTGTAGCTTGTACGCAACTGTCATCAGGCTGAACTGGACCAATGCTTTGTTGTGGCCGAGCCTCCGCCCACAGTATAACTTTTGATTCTATGAGATCACGATTGGTAGTTTGGTCTGATATACAAATCAGCAGCAAAGCAAAAGTATCAACGCGTACTATAAAAACCACGTCACAAATATTACACATTATTACAAAACATACCAGTTTCCATTTGTCGCATGTGACTATATCACACATAAAAAAAAATACTCCTTTTATGTACGCGTCAAATTCAAATTGATATATTCACGTCTTACTTGACTACCAGCGAATCTAGCTTGATAGTCTAGATGCTAAAGTGCTAAAGGGCGTTTGGGTTGTCTGTCCATCCCAGTGTTGCGAACGTGACTTCTCACGAGGCAGTTTCTTCAAATCGGACACAAACGTTCGTTTGGACTCAAGGATGGCGTCGTTAGAATTGACCTCACAAAGTACTTTTTTGGCCAAGAATTCATGTGCTAATAATTATCACACAAATGCATAATAAATTGAAATGACGACGTGGTGATGTTTTATATCCAAAGGTTCAAAGGTCAGCCTCACTGTGACTTGTGTACAATGTTCTCTGAAACCAGCCTCTGAGTGAAGACGACATGTTTCTCACTGGAATTTATTCGCTGGAATCATACATGTCGATGAACCGAGGACTTCCGTTTCACTAAAAAGCACACAATGATTTGCCGTTCAAAGCCACATCAGGTCCAAACTGGTATACGCCTTGTTAATGATTCATTTGCTCTGCTGCCACAATGAGTTGCAATTTTCCAGCGGTTTAAATGTAAGAGTCGGTCATGGGGGTGACACGTCCGGAGTTGCTGTCATTATATCCAATATATGCTGTGAAACACTCCAAGTCCAATCCAACATGAACCTTAAATCAGAGTTAGTGAGACCCATCCATCCATCCAACAGCTTATCCTGCTCAGGAAACACACAATCACAGCGTTTTTGTCCTGCTTGATTCCTTGTTGTTTATTAAGAATATACTGGATGGTAAATTGGTGGGCAAGCTTATCAGCCACTTCCTTTGTACCAGCATTAGTCAGATAGGTGGCACAGACCCCTACAGAGGCTAAACCGAGAGGATTGGAATAAGCTGGGGAAGTAATGGACACTCTCTTTAAAACTTGAAATCATTTCAGTCCCTGTACATTACAAATAATGTTAACAACAGCGCTAAGGGATCTTTTTTCTTTTTCTTTTACAAAGTGCACTCTCCTTATATCTATTCATTACATATTTTGCTTTTTTTTATGTACATGGTGTATCTAAATAACGGTTGTTTTCCCTTATAAAATTAAATATTTAACCTACATTCCTCTAAGAAGAGGTATTTGAATGTAAAACCCCTGGCTTAAATCAGCAGTTTCAGCATTTTTTTTGGCCACAGTGTCTCCGAACACATAAAAGAAACATAAAGCCATAAGGTCTTTTTATGTCCCTTTTCATTGCTGCCCTATATGTCTGGCTGCAAGCTGTTCCCCCAGTACCGCTGCAGTGTCGCCAGCTGTGCCGCTGCTCCCCAGGCAGGTAAATGATGAGGCCTGATGAGTCGAGATGGCGTCGTAACATCAGGTTTTTAAGTAAAAATTTGTTTTGCATCCCAAGTAGCATTATTTAACATAAAATATGGGTGAAGTAATGTGTTATGGCATATGGCAAATAGACTGCATGTAAAAGATGAAAATTATTATCATGTTGACCTTCAAGCATCCTTGGCACGGCCGGCGAACCTCTTAAAGCGATTCAGAGCATAAGGTTCATCGCTTTCCACTGAAGAAAGTCCTGTACGACAGCAGCCATACGTTTTTTTTTTTTGTTGTTGTAATTTTTATTACATTTTCCAGAGAACACACCAACAGATTGTTTATTAAGTCAGGACATTCAAACAGTTCAGAGGATGGAAACGTCAGCATGCATGGACTACTTTCAAGCAGATGAGTGTTTCTAGGGTCGGCATCAAACTATAAAATCCCCCGTCAATCTCCCTCATCAACCGTCGAGTCTTTCAGGTACAAATATAGAAAGAAAGGCTACTTAGGTTATATGAAGTTGATGGGTCACGTGTTTTGTGCATTGCTCATAACTTTCTGGAGCTATTGGATGTTAAGTGACTGGGATTGACCGACCGTCTATGATGGGTTTTTTTTTAAATATGTATTGCTCCTCGTTGGTCATGGAATGTGCAAAAAGAGTTGTGTTTTAACTGCGAATAACTTTATTTGTTGTCTTGCTGGAACTGTGGAACAAATAAAATGAATTACATAAGGTGAATTAAAGAGGCGCGTGCACTTGAAGAACCTGATTGTGAGAAAGAAAGAAGAAAGAGGGGAATCGTGTTCATGCCGCAACTTCAGTATTGGTGTTACATAAAACTGGAGTATAGGACAAAAGGTAGATTAGCACTCACACGCAACCAAACACATCTGTTTGTACATGTCGACACGTATGTATGCACACACCTACATTCGCACTTTTTTTTAAAGCGCTAAGTGGTTTAAATGTCAGTCCTCGCCTTTATCTGGCTCATCATTTGTTCAACCGTTGGACTCGTTGGTTAGGATCTACAGCCGAATGCCAAAAAATGTAAATGTGAAAGTAATGAATGACCTATTGAGCACAACAGGCTTAATTTTTCAGTGATATGCTGTGAGCATCCAGTGTGCCCATATACAAGCTGTTATTAGAGAGCCTCTGCAGTGTCTACCAGCTGTGCCAGCTCTCTCCTGGCAAGCTGCATACAGTCACAAAACCATCTGTGTCTGCAGGCATCAAGCAGCGACACGGACGCCGTATATATGTCCTCCTTTACACTGGCATTGTAACCCTGCTTCCTCCCAAGCTGAAGATAAAGCAAATGCCTTTTTTCACGGCGCTTATAAAATCAGACTATGCCGCTCTGACGCGCACGTGTCTATATTTTCTGCGTTTTTTCCTTCTTTTCTCATTCGGTGTTATGAACATCATTTAAAAATTAACAAACCAAATGCAATTTAGCCTACAGTACAAACGGGACGTCCTTGTCCCTCCTTAAGTAGAAGTTCAGTTGATAAAAGATTCAAAAAGAAATCTGCAAGAGAATATTATGAATGTAAGAAGAAAGAAAATGTTACAAAAGCAGTGTAAGAACTGAATCTGCTAAAACAGATAACCCCTGACCTGGCTATAGAGGGTTTAATTACTGGTATATTCTGCGATACAATGGTGTGATGAATCAATTTCGCAAGGTATGGAGAAATATAGCTCCCTTGAGTAAAAGTCAGACAATCCAGAATATAAGACCACAGTAAAATCCCAGACTGTGGCAAATTGTAGTCTGTTGTACTCAGGAGGATCACTGCATGACACGAACCACACGTCCACCTAGCTTTGCAAATTGCCTTTTGGGGACGATTTCATGGTTTCATTATTTCATTTTTAGTGTCCCTTTGTGTGAAATCTTTCAACATTTTTTTTCTATTTATGCAGCTTACGCAATAATGCATATTTTTTTCTTCCTAATTTCATCTAACGTAAGTTAATGTGCCATTGCTGAAGTTTCTAAAGTTTCTCTGTAAAATGAATGCAGTATTTTTGATGTGCAGTGTGCTCATAATATGATCAAATATATCTTGTACATTTATTTTCTGTTTGCTCCAAGGGTTTTCAGGAGCACGGATTTATTATTTTTTGGAACAGTTTGCGTCTGTCTTATTCACTCTTCGTGTCTTTGGTCCCAGACAATTTCAAATTAGATTCAGTGACCTTCGGCCCAAGAAGCCCAATTTTACGCATATTTTGCTGCTCGCCGGCTCAAATACCACAAACCTGTGCAGACTCTAAATGTTCTGTCATCACTATCTTTCTCCGACAAGTCTTCTGTCTCTTTTCACTGTAGATTTAATGAATCTGGTTTTCACAAAGCAAGTAAAATGTGTTGATATGCATGCGTTCACCGTGAAAGGATGGCACTGAGGCGACGTCAGGTTAAATCATGCTGCACTGAGCCTTGATAGCGAATGGTGGGAAGTAAATACAAGAACCATAGGGTGGCAACTGTGCTGATTCTGCTTTCCAGCAGTTTTCTCTGTACGTTAAAACGGTTCAATCATGTTGTCCTTTTTTTGATACCAGCTACCACTGTTTCTTCTCTTTAGGGTAGATATTGTGTTTGCGCTCGCTTCAAAAGCCGCGACGCTGCTTTGTTAAACATCCACAGCCAAACCACCGCAGAGAGCTGAGTTGGTATTCACGTCGAAATCTCATCTGTCTCCAGTGATGTCGGCTGTTTGGGAAATTTGAATGCAGAAATCGTGTGGATGGGCCACTGGACTGAACACTAAATAAAATAAAACAATACAATAAATAATAATGTGTCTGAGCCGGTGACGTCTCTTTTTAACTCCCATGACCCCAGCATTATTCTATATTTTTACACCCATAAATACGAAGATGCTCCAGTTTAAATCTAATTTGTTTTTTCTCCATTCTTTTCTTTATGGGTAACTGGAAGGCAAGTATGATATATGTTTATTCCTCTGGGAGCTTCTATCCATACCTCTCTCCTTTACGCCCACCTCCACATGCGCACACACACCATGCAGTCTGTTATAGCTCTATAGGGACTCATTTATTTTCCACATCTAATATTTAAATACTAGCTGCGTGCGTGGATATGTGGACCTGGGGATGGTACATGTTCGTAAGCTGGGGGAAGTGAAACAATAATGTAAATAAAGATATATTATACATATGAATCCTTTCAGCAAATGAGCTTTGGGGGAAAAAAAGCACGTCATTGACGCTGGCTGTAGGGAGTTCATTGGTTTTGTTTATTATAATGAATTAACATGTGATTCATCAGCGCTCCTTCTCTGTATTTAAACAGAAAATCACTTCAAGCAGCTTCTCTGGTATAACTCCAGTAGACTTTAGACTAGTTTGAAGGCTGTGAAACGTCACGTACAATCCTGCATTTTTATGTTATTATAAAGTGTAAACTATTAATTTACCCCATAATTAATTAATGTATGGTTTTGGATTGATCTCTATATACGACAACCAAGCTTTCCCCAATAGTTTCCACTGGCTTCTGGAGGGCTTAGGCTGTGTTGTGATGTCTCTATGTTGACTAAAATCTCTGCTTTTTTGCATCATTCTGGACTGATGGTTATTGCAATATTTTGACAAAAGTTATAAAGAAAGCTGAAACAAATCTGCTCGCTGATGAAGTAAACACTAGTCCACATTTTCCTAACTGTACTCACATCTGCGACAGCTGCAGTTTTGCCGTTAATTACCTAGACTGTGGCGGCCTAAGTTGTCCTGCCATTTTTAAACAGAAAATGTTTTTACACTCCAACGCTGTGTTTTGCACCAGTTCTTTTGGCAAAAATAAACCAGACCTTGGGTGTTGCCAGATCAATAGCTCATGGAGATACTGCGGTTCTTCACAGTTTCTTTAAAGTCATCATATCATCAGTCAAGAGGCAGATCTAGAGAAATATTCGCAGGGTGGCAAGAGGGTGGCATGGGGACCTTTAAAGGGTGGCAGGAGGCATAATGGGGGCTTGAAGCAAGAGCTGATTTTTATGTTGCACTTGCATGACTGATCAGAAATGTAGGGAGTGGGAAGGCGGGTGGTTTTGGAGGCAGTATGTGTGATCTCGGTGAGTTTGCTTCTGACGGAGATTGCTAACAGTAGAAATCAACAGCAGAAGGTTGGAGGGGGGGCTGACAGACACAGCTCTGAGTTTGCGCAATTGTAGCTGCCAAATAGGCCAATCACTGCTCATTGCATTTGTCAGAATAAAACCCCACATGTTGCCATCATGTTAGGATTTTGCTGGAGCAGTTAGTGCCGTTTCATATGTAGTAAATTATTATCCTCCAGAACAGTGGAGGTGAAGTGATTTTGTGAGTCTAAATTATACTTTGCCTTGACCATTCCTTATTTTAAAGCAAGTGATGGAGTAGAGGCGGTAAACTGCTGTTGTATTTATTTTGCAGTTCTTCCGAGAATAAAACCCCACATGTTGCCATCATGGTAGGTTTTCCTGGAGCAGGACACCTTTAGTGTCGACAAGCTATAAATGGACTGAAATAAACTCATCGGCCTAACAACATGAATGCTACAAACAATCCATAAACGATGTCATATACAGTAATTGCAGTGGTACTCGGGCCAAATAAAATGAATGTTACCTGAGTCTGAAAGTTTTAACAGTGGTGTTGTTTATTTATACACATATTTCAGTACAACACCTCTGACTTTGCACACTACACTGTTCCTAGTTTGATGGAACGTTAGTGATAAGTACACTTCCTCGCTATACTTTAGGTTGTGAACTATTTGTTGCGTGGATCTTTATTATGTCTCTCTGGATTTACAGTGTTAAATAAATGCACTAAAATGCAGTAAGGGACACATTTGTGCATGGGTTTGATATTCATGTTTGATGAGTATTTAACTTACACATCTGCTTGTCTGCAGGATTTGTTTTCTTTGCCACTGTACTAGTTGCATGTGAAGCTTTTACACGCGAATGTTTTTTAATATCTTTTCTTTTGTTGTTAGAACGGGACGCTGACAGAGAACAAATAAGACAGACAGACAAGAGAGGGAGCGAGAGAGACAGATGCCAGCATTTTGCCAGCACCATTGAACTGGACAAACAATTGATTGGTTTGCCCTGGACCCCCAGGGCGTGTGTGTGTG
>JAPQRN010000005.1:34392591-34409422 GCA_037367275.1 Coranthus polyacanthus | reverse complement strand
TGTGTGTGTGTGTGTGTGTGTGTGTGTGTGTGTGTGTGTGTGTGTGTGTGTGTGTGTGTGTGTGTGTGTGTGTAGCCAGCCTAATACGGAAGTTGTAGATTAATGAGAAGTGTAAATATAGGGTTTTAGAGATGCGTTTGTGTGCAACGAGCACCAAATTTCCTCACAAAGCACAAGCAAAGAGCAATTGCCTACAAGTAATTACATACTTCTTACATACTTACAAACTTCTTTCTTCTTGAGGGAGCTAGCACAAAGGCAGAAATATTTAATGTATGATGTATGATACAACATGATCAGTTTTGTTCTCATAAAACCTCAGTGAACCGATGCAGATTGTGTCCTATTCACATTCACTACAATAAGAAACAGGCAGAAATTAGAGACACGCTCCAAAAGTCCACACAGCTGAAGCTCTGAGAAGAAAAGATGAAAAAAAAAGTTTAGCCGGAGAAGAAAACAAGGTATTGTGTGTCTTATTGGAGAAAAGAGCAGTGAGAGCGAATGTGACAGAAAAGTGCAGGGATGGATATGGGGGAAGGCTGAGTGAGAAGAGGGCGAGAGGAGGGGGTAAGACAAAAAGGATGAAACAGATAAAAAGGATGGGGGAGCAGGGCATGCCTTCGGGAAATAGAGGCAATCGATTGAAAAAGATGCCAAAGTGTTGAGGGGGAGAGGGGGAGGAGGAGGAGGGGGAGTGTGTTATATAACTCCAAAATGGCAGCTCTGAATTTTGTGATAATAAGAATTCTGGAGCACCCTCATTTCTCCTCCAAGTTCACTTCTGTGTAATTAAAGCGCAGATACTGTCTCCTGCGAGTGGAATATGTTGCAGGAAACCTGAGGCTAAGCTGAGCCGTTGTTTATACATTCCAAAATGTCAAAACAGCGGGGTTGACAAGTCACGATTTTTACACGGAGGCTTTTTCTGCTTGGTAAATATTAAGTGATGAAGGGTCAGAAGCGTCTCTAATATCCTCTAGGATCTGTTTGATCCTACTTGTCCGTCAGCTGTAGAGGGATGGAGTGTTAAATTAGACTTTTCTTTGTTCTAAATTAATTCAAGCTCAGGATGAGTTCAGCATAATTTTCTGCCCACACATCCACTCTGGAATGTAATGAACGGTGAACCGCCATTATCTACTGCTCTGGAAGACCTTTAATCACGACCATTTATTGAACATAAAGGGTTTCAGTGCATTGTAATGTATTATAACCTTAGATTTCTGGTATTTTTATTTCACAGCAACACAAGAAACTGAGAAATAGCTGCACTTTGGTGTAAATGGTTTTATTTGTTGTACGCAACGTGGCAGAACACAGGATGTATTTTACGTAAAACATAGTATTTTTAGAAGAAAAAAAAACAAAAACAAAGTCCAAGTTGATGTCAAATTAATATACTTCAAGCCAAAAGCGCATTGTTTTAGATTATTAATGCCGCGGCTCGTCTTTTTTTTCCTGAGGCTTTTTGTTGTCTTTTTTTAGCTCCGCGGATTGCGCTTCAATAGGTTGTCCCACAGACTCCGCATACCCTCTTTCACATATAAAGTGTATATTCTGTAGGTCCTGAGTCGGGAGATAAAATGTGTGAAAAGAGAGCAGTAGGATTTGGAGCAGCAAGCAGAGGGGAGCAGCCAAAACAGAGAGAGAATATCAGCAGCACTGCCTGGCAGCCTCACTGAGCTGCTAAGCAGGGCTTAACGATGCCCAGGGGGTTGTGTATGTGTGTGTATGTGCGTGTGAGTGTATTTTTGTGTGCTTTCCTTCTCCATAAGCCCAAAACAAGAGCTCCATGTTTCGGGGTCAAGTAAAGGCCAGAGAATCTGAAATGGAGTTTGTACTTAATATAGGCCAAACTTTGTTTGAGGGATGATAACTTGTCAATTAGTTAGTAAACAATCAAAGATGCAAGATGTTTTGATTGCAGCAGGAAAAGGGGAAGAGAAACTTTTTAATCCCTGCTCTACATCCTAACTTTGCCGTCTTGGCTGCGTGGTTAAACACTTCCAACATCTGCTGTACCTGCTTTAGCGGCGATGTACCGATTAGTCCTGAAATTATCTTGTGTATTAGTCCTGATACTCCAGGCAAATCCCTTTACAGGCAGGAGGAGGTTAGCGCTTCATTTGTAAATCAGGAGGTTCCGAAACAGAGGAAGGGTGCCGTTCCACCCAAAAACCTAAAAACCTGAGGGAGTTGGGATGCGAACTCCAGGCTCTGGTGGATTTTGTGCATCCATCACCGACCCTAAACTAAACCGCCTCCTGTCTGTTGAGGAAAGGCCAAAAAGTGCAGGCAAAAATGGGGTTGAAGAAGATATGCAGAAATGTTGATATGAAATGTATTTATGGCTCACAAACATTGAGATCATACATGATATATGTATGGTTTGCAGAAACATACAATGGCAACATTTTTTCCTGTCAATTGAAAAATCCATAGTGCCTGGAGCACATTGTATACATGCTAGCTGTTAAAACGAATCAATACTAAGCAAAACTGTCATCACAAACAAAGCATTATTTATTATTTGTTTGAGATTTACGCATCAGAGCATTCAGAATAAATGTGAATTTATGCACGTTTCGACCTAATACTATTTCATCATCATTATCGTTCAAAATGCTGCCAGTTAGACAGTGTTTCACATAATAATATTCTATGTGAACCGTTGATTGAGGAGCTGAGGTGTTTTTTGAAAAATCCTGAAACTGGCTTTAGCTTTTGCAGCCCCGATCTGAACATCATATAACCTTGTTTCAAACTTTGTCAAACATCTATTTCTGCAGCTCGTCTGGTAGCTGCTCCACACATATGGCATTTCCGCTTTCTTCATAAATGAAGAAACACTGCAGTCTCCTCGTCAGTCCACACATGCAGACGCACATCATTTTTTCTGATAAATAAAGCCGCTCCCGTCGCACTTGTTCGCATTTACCTGTCTTAATAACAGACGCTTATCTGTCTGCAATCACAGCACAGCCTCGAGGCCTCGCTGTGTAACCTCAGTGACTGACATCTCTCTCCCTTTTTTTTTTTTTTTTTTAAATCAGATTAAAAAAAAAAATGCACCCAAAAGAGGCAAACAAGCAATTTACAATAGGAAATACAATAGGAAAGAGTACAGAACAGATAGCACTGCGCGAAAATGACACATGTTTGACACATTTTTTGTGCAACGACAAATGATTCGATCAAATAGTTGCTATTCCTAACACCTCACTTCACAATTCACAACATCTCAACGTCTCAACTACTCAGTGTCTCAATATTGTCATGGAATTCTGGCAAATCCCAGAGTTTCTTGCAGCAGAAGCCAGCTGGTCAAGCCCCAAAGCTGATTATTTTGGGAATGGGAGTGTAGTGTGTGTGTGTGTGTGTGTGTGTGGGTGTGTGTTTAATGGTAGGGGACCTCATTTATAGCTTGAGGCCATTTCTCCCCAGGGGCAGTCTGACAGCAGGAGGAGAAAGAGTTATCATCGTGAATATGAGTCCACTGCTTTTATATATTTATTTTTTATTACAACTTTTTTTTCAATTTTATAACTGAACACATAACAGAAAGGGCTAGTTACCGTACACACAACCCTCTTCGTTTTTTTTTTTTGCGATGGTTGTAGTTTGTGTTTTAAAGAACTCATGATTATACAGTTACATATTGCAGTGTATTTAGGTTTGGCTTGGTATCATGATACGGTGATTCTGTGATACCCGATGCACTGCAACGATTACTGAGGAACTGAGGGAGAAAATATACCCTTTTAAAGGCCAAAAGACGGAATTATCTCTGTATTTATTGCATTGTGGAGTCAGTTTTACAGACTGTGAAAACTGAGATGAAACAGTATTTTTTTTTAAAAAAGGGCATCATCTTAATGTAGTGCCTCTTGAACACACATTGACTGCATCCTCCCTGTCCACGTGTGCCACATGAGTCAAATGGGCAGGGGCGTCTGTTTTGCGCACCTGCATGTTTTAATCAAAATTTGGTGCTGTATGATATGTAGTATGTACGGATATTTTGTCTCACCCAAGGTATTGTATGTCATGAAAACATGTGACGGAGCCCTGCATTCACTGCTAATTAGTATCTGTATACGTAGCAAATAAGGCCAACGAATGTTTGTATCGTACACATTCTGCAGCCAATTTACATTTGTGCGTGAAAGAGAGGAAGACAAAGGCTTTGACTTCCTTCTTCTGCAAGGGACGTAGGTGCCTCTTCTGTGCCGACTGGGTGCTCCCCGCTACAAATGTGTGTGTGTGTGAGACTGAGAGCGAGAGTGACAATAGCATGTGTGTGTGAGCGTGTGAGTGTAAATGCCCTCCTGACCCTGCCTGACCTTGCTTTCCCATTCCCCCCCCCCACTGTCATGAGTGGGCAGACATGAAATCACCATTCACCGCTGACTGTTCAGCCCCCGTGGAACCATCACATCTGATTGCACCAAACCACCGGGTTTGGGAAAAACGCTTTAATATGATGCTTTATGCTATCGTGAAAAGAAACGACGAGACAGTTTTAAGATTTTTTTTTTTTTTTTTTTTTTTTTTAACCCCACATTATTGGTCTTTTTTTGTTACCTGAGCACACATTGTAATGCCACTAACACACAGTGAGCCCGCCGACTAAAGGGCCCTTCATCACACATAATATACAGTGATCTGTGTTGTTTGGGAAAGAAAATAACACACAGACATTCTTTATAACACCTCGCAGTGTACAATACATGTAAGCAAACATTGTGGTGTGAAAAAGACATGGAAAAACACCTCCAACCCACAATATGAGAAAATTCATCACAATAGCTGATGATGAGGGTGTTTTCAGTTTTGAGGGCGGCATATTCTCGCACTTTCCTCCACAGGCATTTTATAGAATTAAGTTCACGACACCTCCTGGAGACTCGACGGTTTCTGGCATCCCAGAACCACCTCCACACCCGCTGTCAGTGCTGATCAGACCCCTACGTGTCTACAAAGCACCAACCACCACCACCCCAGCATTACACCTACAGCTACGGATGAGTTCGACGAACGCCGTTTAAAAGAAACAGAATTTTTTTTTTTTTTTTTTTTTTTTTGGCTAATTGAGTAACGCGGAGCTGTAGAGGTAAAATTAGAAATGACTGACAATTTGCATTTGCCAGTGTCACATTTTGGTCATATTTCTTTTTTTTTTTTTTGGGGATTTGACGAGCGAAGTATGAATAAATGTATGTCTACGTTTGTACACAAGGAGCGTAGGAGGTGTCAACAGGGTAAAGCCACAGGAATAGCACCCAGAAATCCTCAGTGATCAAAGAATCTAAATGCACCACGCAGAGTGAGAAGAGGCAAAAAAAAAAAAAGTAGAAATGAAGGCAGACAAAATGGAAGGATGAGAGGGACAAAGAAAGAGAGAAAATCAAGAGAGAATTAGAGAAAATCCAGAGGCTGCACAGACTATGTATTCGACTAAATGTGAGGAAGGTAACAGCGAGCGGACTAAGTAAACGGGTGAGAACTTAGGGAAAAAAAGAGGAAGATTGAAGAGAAATTTAGATCAAAGCTGAGATTTAATTACAGAATCATCAAACAACATCTTAGAGCTTTAGTAGCTCATAAATATAAACTACTAGAACACACTTTGAGGAATCACGATCATACAACCCTGCTTTACATATTTAACTGATACTGGAAGGGGTAAAATCTGTGGCATCAAGTGTTGTACTTCAGCCCATGTACTGTATTTAGACAAAGAACAAATTCTCTTCCACAGCTACAGTGTGAAGAACTGGCACAGGGCCTATGTGCCGGTTTGTACTTGAGGTGGGGGTGTATATTTAATACATATTCACACTCTGGAAATACCCAGCAGTGCACTGCACTGAAACGCTTGGTAAAAGGTCCTTATGGTCACTGTTTGAAAGAGATATTATTGCTTTTGAACTTTCTGCCAAGACGCTTTTAGATTTTCCTGGTGCACTGAATCCACAAACAGAGATATTTGCATTCTTCAAAACATTACACCTACAACGTTGGACATGTATATAATGTACATTAATCGCTTTGTGCGAGCAAATCAATTTGGTGGAGAGGTAACTCAAGCTGTTACAAAGGGCTTTACAGTGAAAAATACAAGATTGTGTGAGTCCAGTGGTGGAAGGAGCGTCCACATCCTTTACTTGAAGTAAAAGCAATGCAGTCGTGTAAAAATATATGTAAAAATCCTGCATGGATCCAGTCGTCCGCTGCATTTCCGACTTCCAGTTTCATTACTGAACATGTACATTTTTACGTAACAACAGTGTTTCGTAGAATCCCAGGCTTTGGTGCTTATTTTGCCTTTTTCTTGGACATCCAACACTGGATGTTTTTAGACACCCGTTTATTGTGACAACATCTTTCAAACAACAACCTGTTTCAGTAAAAGTACATCTTTGGTCCTTTTGGCTGATTTACTTTTATATATGACATGACTGGATTCTTAATGCTGAGGCGTCGTAGGCAGAGAGTTACTGCTGTTTCTGCCGGAGGTGCAGCTAGTTTTGAAGTACTTCATATCCAGTCTTATGTACAGGACACCAGATAAATCTGAAGGCTCATTAATGATGATTGATGGGGAGTAAAGAGTGTTTTCAGTTTTTGGACATTTTCTCTGATTGTTGGTCACCGGGGACATATTTGTTGATTTGAAGCTTTATTGAAATGAAACCATGCTAAAGTTCAGAGGGGGGGAAAAAAGAAAAAAGGGGAAAAAGGGTTGGAAACCACTGGTTTAATCTTTAACAATGTGCTGCATTTTTTTTAAAAAAACCTTGTGTATTATCCACTGTGTAAAATCTTCATCTGAAAAATAGCAAGTACCTAAAGCTGTCAGATAAATGTAGTGTAGTCTAAGTAGTCACGTTCCGCCACTGTACAGGCCTATAATAAAGGACCGTTGAAGCATATAAACAAATCCATAAGCAGCCTGTGACAGAAGTTTAATTGTACTTGCCATATGGAAATAGCTTTCATAAATGACAAGCCTCCTGCTCTTCATCACAAATCCAATTAGGTTGTCTCACTTACGCAGAGCGAAACGCGAGAGGACGTAATAGGTATCATAAAGTAATGCCATTACACATAGTAACTGGTTCGAAGTAATTGGTTTTCTCGTGGACGAACGAGTCCAGCAGCGGGGTTCACCTGTGGAGGGTCTGTGATTGGAGAGCCTCTGCGCTTCACTCCGCCCCCCTCCTCCTCCTCCTCCTCCTCCCCCCCGGCGCGCTGCCCGCCTTCCCAAACCCAGGGCGCACACAGCTTTCTCAGTACCTTCCTCTACCCGCAGCATACCATGAGCTCTCATCTCTCCGAGTGGACGCATAGCGATGCAGATGGTGTCACCACGGTGCCCCGCTTTACGCTGACCGAAACTGCTGTTGTTTAGGCAAAATCTCCCTCTTTCCGGTGTTTTATATTTTTTTTTTTTTTTTTTTTTTTTTTGGATGCGCCATGCAATCTCGCTGGTGGAGTTGTGGCATTCGGCTGGTGGCGTGGACGTGGGTTTGGAGTCTGGCGCTGCTCGAAGCGTGGTGCATCCCCGCGAATGAAGGTAAAGCACGCACACGGACACTTTGGGTTAGTGGTAGCGCTGTTGGGAATACCTGACAGAGTGTTGAATTGACACTGACACTTCTTACCGGTTAAAGGTCCGTTTTTCCCCTCCCGGTGCTCCCGTCGCTCGGTCCTCCTCCGGCTGGATTCGGCACCGGCGACGCGTTTAACACAAACGGAGGTCGTCTATAAAATACATTTGAGCCGAGAGTGTTTAAGTCTGTAATGACTGTTTGTACCGAAACACTAGAGCTGAAATAAAGGGGACCTTTGGACGGAACATGCGCCTCTCCGGTCCTTCGAGGACTTGACTGTGACAGAAAGACGCGCAGTGCGCAGCAACAATCACCGTATTTATCTTAAAATGTTCATGTGGAGCTTTCAGGTGCTCGATATGCTGCAGGACTGACACCGACCTTAATCCAGTATGATTCTTTACAGACGCGAGACGTGAGGATTCACCTTTCATCCTTGATAGACTCTGATTCTAGTGCAGTGAGTTTCAAATGACTTTGAATTGAGTTTTTTCGTTTCGTTCAAATCGCGACTTTGGGTCTCGTTTCTCCTTTTCTCTAATGAATTAGGTTCAGTCTAGTCAGTCTAGTCATTCTGTCAGGATGCGAACTGAAGCCCTTTAAACTCGTGTCAACGTAGCAGCTAGACAGGCTCTTGCAGAAATCTTACATTATATTTGGCAGATATTAGACGTTTTATTTGGCACCGTTTTGTCGCGGTTATTTCCATGCGCTAAAAAAAAAAAAAAGTATAAAACAGTGTGTGAAGCGTCGTTCCCACGCTATTGTCCGCACACTGAGGAGCATTTTAATAGCCGAGATGAATGCCATTGTTTTTGGGGGGCTATTAGACAGCATTATCCGGGAAAGAAACAGCATTCGTCAACCTGGTTGTTCTTCTCATGGCAGATTTATTCGTTAAAGTTTCCCAAGTGCTTCCCAATTGTGTGGCCTCGGGGTCCTGCAGGGATTTGCAGGGTGATCCGTTGGGTGAAAATATGACTTCAGGTTTGCCAACAAAGGTTTAATATAGAGCGTGTGTCTTTGTGGAGGTGTCCGTTAGACCCGTTTATGCGTTTGCGCTTCTTTGGGTAAAAATGAATCTGCGCAGGTGCGAACTGTGCAAAGTTTAAGAAAGAAGAGGAAGCAAGTGAATGGAATTGAAACAGCATCCCTTGAAACGAGCCTTTGACCTGCCCAAATCAGTCGCTCATGCGGTTAATTGTCTTTAGTGAAGGGCCCAAGACTTGCATTAAAGTGCGCTACTTTAAACATGACCTTTTGCTAGAGCCAAGCTTCGGAGTTTAAATGAATGGGCAATCGGTTGAAGATTTGACCACAAGTCTGTGTTTGGTCTGAGAAGGAGGAAGAACTTCGCATTTGACATTTGATCTGACCTTTGCATTCATTATCTTTGCATTTATCCAGCCTTGGTTTAGTTTGACTTCTTAAAAACAAAAATCTGCTTCTTTTTCCCTAAAAGCACTTTGTCTCTCAGTTTTGACTTGAAAAGCCATGCAGTTCTCCTTGACAAAACACATCAATTAAAACCGTTGAGCATTTGCCAGAGACTGCTGTCTGACACAAATTTGAGATTAATTTAGTGCATATTTGCGTTGCAAGAGAAAATCATACCATTGTATGCATAATTGCAGAGGAGACAGAAGCCCATAATTAAACTAGCTGCTATTGTCTCATTGGGCTAATTTATTGCAGTTGGAAAAAGTAATGAAAATATCTTCACAGGGCCACACTTGAGCCACAATTTTTGCGTTAAAATGAGAGGTAACATCCCATAATGAGGTTTTCTAGGTATATATGTCACACAGAATGCATATATACACACATACGTTCACATTAATGACATCGGTTTTACAAAGTGAAGTTAAGCGTCTCGTCTTATGAATCAGGCTGCATTGTGTCTTTTTCCGGAATGATGACTAACTCAAAAAAAAAAAAAAAAAAAAAAAGAAAGCAAAACCCTGATGTCACCTTTGTTATATTAACATTTTTCTCACAGTAGGACAGTTATTCTGCAGCGCTGCTCCCCAAATGATGGATAATACAGAGGAAAAACTGTACACACGGTGCCAAGTTGATTAATTTCCTCTGTTCAAGCTAATCCATTCTTATTTAAATTGATCAATTTTTGTGAATATCTCTGCACTGCCAGATGTCTCTCATTTGTTTCAGAGATTGTTAGTGTATTCGAATAATAACGATGTTTGACGAATGGGAATGTGCGAGCCTGCACGTCAGGGAGTTTAAAACCCATTACGTTGCTTTTTTTTTTTTTTTTTTTTTTTGTGTTGAAAATGGTGTTGATGAAATGGGTCCGATTGGGTAAATTACAGTAAATGGGTGCAAGTACTGTATGGTTTTGTCTGTGTGTGAGAGAGAGAGAGAGAGGCAGCCCATTAAAGCCCGGAGCGATCCAAGCTAACGTGTAAGTGCTATAATCGGCTATCATGTGGTACAAATAGATGCAGTGAGACTAAAGAGGCGAATGGGCTGAGGAAATTGCGTGTTTTGTGTTTAAACCGGCGGGCTTCAGGAGCACGAGGTAAAGAGGGTTTTGCACAAGATTGTATTAGGAACACTCGGGTCAAGTTGTCCCGTAATCCTGTTAACAATCCAAGGGGACTTGTGCCTCTCGGATCACATATTCTGTTGTCATTTCAAAGAGAATTGTATTCCCGAGGCCTGAAAATCCCCTGATTCCTAAATACATCTGAAATACTTAAAGTATCCTTGAAGTAATGTCAACCAATCCGTCTAAATCACCCCTTCCCTTGAACGGTGATGACTTTTAATAATATGTTCTGCCGATCATTGTCAGGCTGAGCTCTAACTTGTTAGGTGGTTTGATCCTTGGAGAGAAGGCGAGTGAGAGTGAAAGAGGTAACGTATCCCGTATGATCTAGTTCAGCATCACTTATCTCTTCTTTATGGCCTAATTAGTTGTCTAATCGCCTCCTAAGGACATCTTTTATTGTTCTCCGCAGAGCAGTGGAGACGGTAAGACTAGAGTTGTGTGTGGGGAGGGGTTGCAGAGAGAGTGTTTCTCAGTCACTCTCCCTTCGTACGCGGTTTTGTCACGCTTAGTTCCTGTTCGAGCTGCAAACTGCGACTTCTGTGGGTTTATTTCCTTCTGTTGACATTGGGAGAGTGTTGATGTGCGGGTCGGCTGTTTTTTTTTTTGTTTTTTTCATAACATGACTTAATATGTGACAGGTCACGAAGTGGTGCCAATAAACTTGAGACCAATTTTTAGTTAATGTTCCGTGATGAACTTTTGATGTTCAGCAGCTGATAAGAGTTCATCCCGTGAGTTTATGATTAATAAGTTACCGTGAGTCTTGTGAGATAAATTCATGATTACGTTATAATAAGATAAAATCAGTGGGTTTTTGAGCAGAAGTGATTTGCATCTTGGGATTCATTTCTACTTGTGTTTTGATTACATACACAGAATACAAACTCTTCTCTTCACTTAGACAGAGCTGCAAAAAAAAAAAAAAACTTTTCCACTGCTTCCAAATAACTACAAATGAAAATGACTTCCTGCATCACGATTGCAGCTCATGATTTATTGGGATGTACCGATGAGCCATCGCGGTTTAGCTTCCTTTTTGCAAGGATGGTTTTATGTTGAATATGTCTGATGTTCCATTCGCAATGAAAGCAGGCGATGGGATTAATGTAAAGACTAAAACACACAGCGAAAAGTATGAAAGAGGGTGTCTGTGAAAAGGGTTAACGTCAAAGACCGGTTTTGCACCATGAAGGTTGAGTTTTTCTTCTCCTTTCAAAGCCTGCTTTACACGTGGCACATTTTATTTTGCTGCTCTCCTCCATGTCTTACTGTATACGTGGCAGCTTCAAGCCTCTGAAACTCAACAATAGGTCATTCACTTGAACTTTCTCTTTTTATTGTTTGGGTACACGTCGTGTCAGCTGCGGAATAAGCAAAACGTTATCATAGGTAAGATAAAGGAAATTGAACTCTGGCCCGTCAAAACTGTCACTAGGTTTATGACTGTTGAGTTTATAGTCTCAGCCAGTGACTAAAATATATTCAGGACCAATGGTAGCTTTGATGTTTTGTCGCCATCAAGATTATTACGAGCCTGTTATCAGCTGCCGTTAATGCCATGACACACATCTATGCTTCGTCACCATTTATTTCGTTTTGTTGCATATTAGGAAAGCACAGAGCCGCTATATAAAGCCAGTGGCAGCTTTTAGATTGTGCCTTCAAATGTATGGACTGCATTATGGAAGCACTTTGAGTTTTCTGAGACGCAGTTGCATCTGAAAAACACACTTTTGACAATAACCTTTTGAGATATTGTCCTAAAAGAAACTGTCAGGCACACTGACAATCAGAGAGGGGGGGGGATTGGAAGAGTATGCTGCCACTAGTGCTATACAAGAGGAGATGGAAACATGTTTTGAAGAGTGCAGTGGTCAGGTAATTGCACTTGACAGCCTTTATCTGACAGGCTGAAAGAAGAGGATTTTAATGGCTCAGTCTCAGCTCTAATACAGACACTTGTTGGTGGTTTTCACTGAGCAAGATGCACAAATCTGCAGCTCTGCAAAAAATACAAAAATAAGACTGCAGAAGAAGCCACACTCCAGGCCATGTAAAGGTGTTATGTTGACTGTGAGTCTATAATTGGCTTTTAACATTTAAAGCGATTCCTACAAACACCTCATTTAACATTACTGTAGTCTATTAAATGAGTTGAAACCAGCCCTTAAGAAAGATGAGCTTCTGTAGGGAAAGGCTTTGGTTGTGTTTTCTATTTCTTTACAGGTGTAACTGTCTGTCCTTAACATTGACTGTAATTATACATTTCACAGTGAACCTGCTGGATTCTCGCTCCGTGATGGGAGACCTAGGATGGGTGGCCTACCCGAAGAATGGGGTGAGTATTAGAACTAATAAGAAATACATCTGGCCAGGTTTTGTGACTACTTTGGTACGACAACATATTAGAGAAAAAAAAAAAGCTCATCCTGGGAGGTTTATCAAATGAATTAACCCCAGAGCCGAAGGTAAACATGCATTGGCTAAAAGTGTAAATAATCTTGTGTGCATTTGGGGAAAAAAAAGCTTTAAAGTTTGCGTTACAAATGATCTGCTGGTGCTGCTGCTGCTGCTGCTGCTGGAAAGCACAGTCCTAAACTCACTTTTTGGGGCGTGATTTATGACTTTACCCTCTCAAGTAGAGGTTCTTCATTTGTTTTTTATCGAGGTTAAAGGTCATTTCATTTCCAGGAACTCTAAGTTCATTATCAAGGTAAATTGAATTCATGAATAAGATATTGAAAGTCACCATGGAATATATTATTCTCAAACCGAGAATTGAATTTCGTTCTGTTCCCAAGGTGATGGCTAATTAGAAAAAAAAATGAGCTTTTTTCATGGTATGACAAAATGTATTTTAATGAAAAAGAAATGTTTCAAGATTTTCAGCGCTGTCTTCGCTCATTAGACCGTATTTCACTGCGAAATATTTCACGTTTTCCCCCGAAAAAGCGAAAGAGGTCTTTGACCTCTAGGGGAATGATAATGCTGCGGTTGGTTTAAGACACGATTTCATTTTTGGATCCATTTGATCCACGTGGAAAATCTTGCATAGAGTTACAGCTCGTGTTGGCAAATACGCAGCTATACACACTGGACCAATAGAGCTGACCGAGGCGTTTTTCTCAGCTTTGGGTATTCAAATCACGGCCCATTCTGTGACTGTATGTAGATGGGAGAGATAGTGCTGACAAAAGCAGTCATATGCGCAATCATATTAATGAAGATGTGATTATGGTGTGTGGTTTCTACAATACAGCTGCATAAATAACTGGGTTCAGAAGGAGTGGAAATAAAAGGCCTGATAAGACAATGTAAGGATCTCATTATGAGCTTGTTTCTGATTAGCTGCTGTGTTTTTTATTCAGCTTCAGTTAAAACCTAATTGGAATTAGACATTTCTATTCAGCTTGTTGTCTGACGCTGAGAGGGGAAACGTGCCAAATGAAAAACAAATAACCTATCATCAGTTTTGCATTTTAAATATCCGATGCCATCATCTTTGGTCATTGTGACTCTCCTCGTGTCGGTTATCCATATGACGACGGACTCGCATGATCTACACACACACACAACAGCCACACACACTTGGCAGCGCCACTCTTCCGTAACTAAATGAGATGTTGAAGAAGAGTCATGGAAGTTTTTTTTTCTTTTTTGCCTCATGTTCCAGATGGTTTGTTTCATCCCTTGTTTTTTTTTCCCCCCGTCCATCCCATCATCTCCTCATCTCTTGTTCTTCACGCCTCCTTTGGCTCAGCTCCACATCCTTGTTCCTCCCATCCCTCCTTTTCCCTGAACACTTGTTCGACTCTTCATCCACATTTCCTCCTTATTCCTGTCATCTGCTCCTCTTTTTTTTTTTTTTATTATTTATCTTACATCTATCATCTTCTCTTAGCTCCTTTTATGATTTCCTTCTCCCAAAGCTTTTGCGCGCTTTGAAAATTCTTAAAACATTTAGCCTTAAACAAGGGCTTGAAAAATGCCTTTGAAACGCGACGGATGACCTTGAAATGCCGGGACACATCTCGTTCAGCAGTTTGACGCTAAATGCAGCATCATTTGCAGACAAGCAGAGAAGTAGCATACAGTACGAGCATGGAATTGAGGACTGTAGATAATAAGAAACTTAGAGCTTAAGTTGTCACTGAAAGCTTCTTCTCGTTGACGATGAGCTCCTTGACCTGAGGTTAGTTTAATTCTTCATATACTGTCCACAGCTGAACACAATGTAAACTTAAATTCAAAAGGCCTTAAGAAGATATGTACTTTTTAATCTTGCTTTGAAACCTGTCTTGAACACATTACATGTTACTAACAGAGGGGACAAAGGACACTTTTTGCCTTGAGGCCCCCTAGCAGGATAATTGGCAATGTGAGACAGAAATGGAATGAATGATGGAGAGATGGAGAGCTGCAGACAGAAGCCGACTGAGACAAAGACGTGAGACTAGACTAAACCATAAAAAGAACAGTGTTCCTGAGACCTCGAGAATATCAGTCCTCACCTGTCACCTCGTGTTTTGAAGTAGAGCAGCCACTTGCTGCTAAAGGCAGGGGAGGAAGGTTTAGTTGGCGCCGTGAAAAACAATTTCCTTTTGTGAGTCGGACTTGCGACAGCAGAGCAGATGACGAG
Source organism: Coranthus polyacanthus (assembly GCA_037367275.1). Taxonomy (NCBI): domain Eukaryota; kingdom Metazoa; phylum Chordata; class Actinopteri; order Kurtiformes; family Apogonidae; genus Coranthus; species Coranthus polyacanthus. The sequence goes on along the minus strand of JAPQRN010000005.1, from coordinate 34,394,589 downwards.
GGTGGAAGTCGGAAAGAGAGAAAAGATTGTTGCTCTATCAAAAAATATTAATGTAATTAGCGCTTGAGAAAAGATCAAATGAAGATAAAATGAAAATGAAGGTTGTTTCCTTGGTAAGAATTGTAATGTGCTGTTGGATTAAAAAGGATGTAATCAACCTAATCAAGAAGCTACAAAAGGATAGAAAAGAAATGAGTTAAAAAAAAAAACACATGAAGGGATTTTGGGACATAGTCAGTAGGAGCTATTTGGCTGTCAACCCTTTGTCATCTAAAACCTCTATCACCCCTGTTCCCATTATGTTGGGCTTGTTCGAAGATTGGGCGGGCTGTCAATCATATGCAGTTTGGTGGATGCTTTTATCTGCTGCATCTTCAAGCATCACACGAGGACAAGAATGTAAAGAAATGGATCTCACAACACATTACCTCCCATCAGTCTGGCAAGCTCAAGAACCATCACTCCATCGTTATCTGAACATTACTGAGGAGTCGCCACCGGACTTGTAAAGGCCCTGACGCACCATTGCCGACCTCAAAGAACTCTTGCTGACAAAGGCTGACTGATGAAACACTTTAAGTCGCTTTACATCACCTCATGTCTTCTTTTGAAACTTTCTGCAGAAGACGACACAAAGACTATAGGCATCGGCTAGTCGTCAGCCGTGTCTGTTGAAAGGACACGGTTACAAAGCTGAAGACTCAGCATTACAGAAAACAAAGAAGGCAAACTTTCCACCAAACTGTCTGTACTCACTGAGCGTGCTCGATAGCCACGATTAAAGGTGGTTCAGTGTCAACAGCTCAGCCGAGAAATGGCTTGGTGTCCGTTACGTCTAAATTCCAACCACAAACCTGATTTTGAAGTGGCAAAAATGTTGCTCCTGAACATAAATGATTCACCAACTGGATAAAGAAAATCAGCTGGTTTTGACAAGAGCATTATTCAACTTTTTCTGGTTAGGTTTAGGCACTGACGGCACCTAGGTGTAGTCAAACATGTCAGAGCTTGGCTAATACTGAAAACAGCCATAAAGGTGTGGCTCTCAATGTATTCATTTATATATAAGCCGAACCACAACTACAACCTTTTTCCTAACCCTCTCCAGTGGCAAAATATTTAGCATATTCACCGTCAACGTCAACCACCTCCTGCCCGTTGGAGAAAGGCAAAAGAAGCTGCGGATGTTTTGATGATAAACCACGTTTCCTTGCAACAAATAAAGGCACGGATCATATTTTTAGCCATATGTAAATCAGATGGCATTACATTTATTACAAAATGTGATAATTTAGTCGCATATGAACAGAGTTTCTGTGAGACCGAAGTCTAAGCAAACGTTGAAGAATGTTTGCCGTAAAGGAACAAAGACGAGGCGGGTTACAAGGGGGAAAAGGAGAGCCGGAAGATAAGAGAAAGTCAGAGATTATGTAGAAGCAGTGTGACAGAAAGAGTTGAAGGAGGGCTGTAAGTACGCTAAGGGAGAGCAGCAGAAATCAAGGACGAGGAAGAAGCTCCACGTGTAAGGGGGAAGGGAAGGGAAGCCGGCTTAAGATGGAAAAGGAAAGGAGGGAAGTGGTCGACCAGAATTTCTAGGTTAGTGTTAAGATTGGATAATTAAAGGAAGAATAGAGGACACATAGAAGCAAAATGATGATAGACGTGATGAAATGAAAAGGCAGAGGAATGAGGCATGAGAAGGGGGGGTGTCGGAGGGATGAGATGGAGGCAGAAATAGGAAGCGGAGGGGGTCTTGTATGGGTAAGGAGTGAGAAGGACAGTTCTATTACAGTGTCATGTCGGTCAGCGGTAATGGGCAGTAATAATAAGTTGGAGACAGCTTTATAGACTTAGAGCCAGGAGGGCACTCAGCAGAGCCACGGGGGGTCTGCTGACGGATGTGTCAAATTCACACACTCACACGTAACACACACACACACACACACACACACACACACACACACACACACACACACACACACACACACACACACACAC
>JAPQRN010000005.1:34313112-34363667 GCA_037367275.1 Coranthus polyacanthus | reverse complement strand
GTGCTCAGGCCGACAGACGCAGAGAGAAAGAGTCAGAGGATCTGCTGTTTGATGTGTGGGAAGTGTCACACTCGATAAGGGATCCGTGAAATAGGTGATTTCACAGTGTCCCTGTGAAGCCCTGCTGAATAATAAAGTGTTGGTGCTTGTGAGGAGGAGATCAGGCGAGTTGAAAAGCAGGGCGGGAGGTGGGGAGAGGAGGACGGGACAGGAGGGCAGAGGTAGAGGTGGAGAAACTGTGAAGGTGGAATGATGATAAAGGAGAAAAAAAACAGTCAGATTATAAGAAGCGGTGGAAAAAGGGCGGCAAAGGAAGGAGCAAACGAGTGAAAAGGGAGCGGGTGGACAATACAGTAAATGCGTGTTCACACAACAAGTCTGGTGCAGTGTAACAGCTTTAAAAAGACTGCTTTGATGTTGCCTTTCACACCATAGTTTTGCTGGAAAAACACTGTTACGTCACAGAAAGTGATAAATAGAAAAAAATGTGAACGAAAACAGACATTTACTGACATTTCCTTCACCCTGTAATTAAGATATTTATTCATGCCTTTTAACTGAAACTACGTCGGTTAATTCTACAACCAAATCTTAAATAGTGTAATCGATTGTTAGTAGCCAATAATCACTCAGTAAATGAGTTTCCCGTTTAGCTCAGCTCTACCATGTCTGCATTTATGGTGATTTGCTGTTTGTGTCGTTGAGCGTGGGAGCCCGACGTGCACGGTGAATGCGCAGTAAATGCTCCCCCGTACGTTGTGTTTTTTTGCTGTTGCTGGCTATTAATCAAATGAATCGTGACACATTACCTCACGGGTGGTTCAAAGAAGTGCAGGGCGCGCCGCTGTGGCCATCTTTCTTTTGTTTATACCAACTGAACCCGAGAAAGAAAAAAAAAAAAAAAAAAAGACAGAGCAGACTTTTGTGAATCGTGCGTGTAGAGGATATGCAAATAGAGCGCGGAGGAAAGACGCTGGCAATGAAGCGCACAATGGCAGGAAGTAGGCGGCTCTATATTTGGTAAAGCATCAGACGTGTCGAAGCAAACATTGTACTCGCTCAGGTGTGTAAGAAAATACAGCAGGAAAAATGTTCAAAATAACTGAACACGTTGTGAACAGAAAGCTTTATTCGCCCCCACCACGTTTATCTGGCAGCTTTTGTTTCCGTTTCAGATGATATGTTTCCGTCCCCTTCCTGTCAAGTGAAAACCGCGCGTCTCCGGTTGTCTTGATTTTGAATGCTTGTGATTAACTGATGATGAAGGATGAAGTGTTCTTCTTAAGCCAAATGAACTCTTAAAAAGCTCATTGAAAGTCGATTTGCGCAGAGATACGCGGTTGTCGCGGGACAGCGATGCTACAAACGTGATGATCCCATGAAACTAAAGTGAATCAATAGTAAAACGTTTCTCATGTTTTGCCGATAATGCTTCCTTTTACTTGAGTAAAGGGTCTGAATAAACCTAATCACATTAACATTAAGTCAGCCCTTCGTTTCTGCTCCTTATTGCAGGAGCAGGATAAAAAGAGAAGGATACGGGAAGAAATCCTGCACGCATGATGATGATAACATGATTTGAACTGACAGTGAAAATCACTTATTTTTTTTGCCGAGTAAATTGTTTTTTTTTTTAGTGTTTTTCCCCACCTCACTCATTTTTTTTTATTTTATTTATTTTTTTTGCGAGATGAATGTTTGTGTTCAATAAGCGGGCGATGACCGTCTCTGTTGCAAACGATCGAAAAATTGAGATTGGCCTTAAACAGAGCAACGGCGTGGGCGGGAGGTTGAGTTCCAATCAGCGGCGACGAGAGCGGCTCTGTCTGGTATTTTACAACCTTAATAAAGCAATCTCTCTTTCTGTCTCCTATCTCTCTCCCATTCTGTCTCTCGTTCTGTCTTTCTGTCATTCTCTGAGGCTAGTTAAATGATAATAAACCAGATAGTTGAAGGTCTGTATTGATTTTTGGCGATGGTTCAGACAGATAGCGGTTTGCGAAGGCGTATGTTGTGCACTGTGATAATGTTGCCCTTATCTGGGGCCGGAGATGTCACGCTGCAGGGCTACACTGAAAACCACTTTCCTAACCTTTCTGCGCGCGAAACATATCATCTTACATCTTGAGATTATATAATAAATATATATGAACCGTTACCTGGCTTTGTTGAATCCTCGATTCTGATTGGCCAGTGACGCCGCAATGAACGACAGACAGTTTCATTTAGAGGAAGAAATAAAGTCATTTTCAAATCAGTCCAATCATTTTTATTGTCAAATTAGTCCCGCACCACCCTGTCAGGGTTTATTTTGCAATAATGACATGAACAATACGTATTAGAGATTAATCAGCACCAATAGGACGTTTTACAAACTATTGGTATCGGCAGAATGTTGCTCCGATAGAGTCCGATCGCTAATGTCAGGCTCCTCTACTGAGGGAGAATAATAGCAAAAAAAACCCCAATAAAAATCACACCTAGAATCACCTAGAACGCCCCTCAGCTCAATTTAATCTTTGTTTAAATAGTTTGGTTTTTTTTTAAATAGTTTATTCATTTAGACATTTATTACTCAGATGTTCAGTTCAACACTTATCCAGTTTCTAATAAAGTCAAAAACAGTAAAGTTCCATCATTTTCCTTCAGGGGAGCGGTGATATCAGCTGATTCATTGTCAGATTAATCCGGGTTTCTTTTCCCGTTAGAAACTGTCATTATTAAGTCAGCCTTTAAAAATCCACCATCACTCAGGCTCTATCACATCTATCGCAGCCCGATATTATATAATAAATGCACCCTTTAGAAATGTGTGATATTTCAGCTTGAGAGTAATGAAAATAGACCCTCGAGGCATAAGTTATGACAAACTGCTGCGCTCTGTGTTTTTCATTAGCGGATCTAACACATGCTAAAAGTGTCTTAACCAGGGAGTGTTATCTCTGCTGTCACTCTTGTTGCTAGACTCAAAGTGTTACTTGGGTCCTGTCTGCGCTCTTATAACCTGTCTCCACTTTCTCTGTCCCTACTATTAATTACATCCCTTCCTTTCGTCTTTCCTTTTTTTTTGTCTTCCCAACCACCAGTCTCCTCGCTTACGTCCTCCTCCCGCTTTCGCACCTCTTCCTTTCCTTCCATCACCTCCCATTCTCTCACCACACCGGTGTTTCTTCAATCTGTCAGATTTAAAAAAAACACTAGTTTGTTTAGTCTCGGTTCCTCTGTTGACGAACTTGTAAAAGGCGTCGCATTGTGCGGAGAGATGCATCTGTTGACTGTTATGGTCCTGTGGGTGTTTTACATATATATATATATATGGATCTTATGTGCCTCTGCTCTTTGATATTCGGTTAAAAGCGACACAGAAAAAGGAATGAGCTGAAATGATTTGATGTCTACACCAGTATATTTTTTTTTTATTTGCTGTTTTTTAAATGTACTAAAAGTAAAGCCGTGAAGCAAAATACGACTGAATTATGTTGAATATATTTGCTGTTCGACTTCCTGCTGCAGCAAAACAGTGAGAATATGTAACCAATCTACAAAAAAACTAAATCTAAAACTCCGATAGAGAGGCGAAAAAATATGTGTGGCAGTCAATGGTGAGAGACAAATCGTCTTTTGATCCACTTTGAATCGTGGCATCATTTACATATAGGATGTTTCTGGTCCTCAGGTCCTCTTGCGACCCTTTTAGGGCTTTTCGGTGTCATTTTTTTTGCTCTCATTTTGGCAGTTTTTATGCTGAGATGACGATATCTGGCAAAGATGTTCATTTTTTAAGGAATTTTGGAATTTCAGCATCAACACTGGGGAAAAAAAACGTCCTCTGTCTCGACCGAAGCCTCTCATTCGTCCTCCTGGAGACCTTTTTGGCCCCATTGACTATCACTGATATTCTTAAACATGATCCAATGACCTAAAAGGGCCTCAAGGGGAAGAGTTTTTGTTTTTTGTAATAGCACAAAAAGTATTAATCTATCAAAATCAGCCTTGTTGCTAATCATTGACATATCCCAGACTGATAATCCCTGCACAAAAAAAACAAAGTAGCATTATGTAAATAAATTGGCATTTAAAGGGTTAAAATTATGAGAATTAATTCACATTTGCTACACATGATGAGGACTGGAGTTCATTTTTCTTGATCCCGTGACCTAAAAGGGCCTCAGGAGGCAGAGTGTGATTTTTATTTTTATTTTTTTAAAGGGCGGCCTGAGGGTTAAAACATAATTTTACTGATCAAGAAAGTCCTGAATTGTCATGAAGATGCAGAAGTACAGCGGTAAAGTTAAGTTAAAGCTCAGCGAGCTGAATCAATTTTCTCGCATGATACACGACACCGACACCAAAAGTGCCGTCACTTCGACACATTTCACCCCGTTCTTCGAGAATGACTGAAAAAGTATTAAAAGCGGTGAAAACTACCACGAGTCGGGTCGCGTTGACATCCGCAGACACACTTTCAGCAGCTCTTGGCAGCTTGTGGCGAGACACATTTAGGATGATGTCACTTGTGCGACTTATGGGTGTGTAGTCGTTCTACTCGCGTATTTTCACAGTCTTGTCTATCTGTTTTACGACAAACTGTGACTTCATGAATTGCAAAATGATCTTATACAATCGCATGTGTAATTGATGCATGATTCAAACAGCCATACGTTTTTGTTTTTTTTTTCTGAAATGAGGTAGTCCACTGGAAGGGGCAGGACTTCGCCTCTCTTTTTGGGACTTTGCATATTCTCTTTTTGTCACGCAAAGGAAACGTCGGTGGTTCTGGGAGGTGGGTGTTTTAACATATGGTTGATTAGATTTTAAGTAAAATATTAGGTTTATTTCTCTGGTCTGGGATCATGTAGGCCTTACGCTCTGCACCCCCTCATATAGCAGTGCCCCTCGGCCACGGATTACATCCAAAACTTTTGATTAAATATAGCGTGGCAAACTGCATCCATTCTTGGAGGATTTGAAGGATAAACTTAGAAATGGTTCTGGTGTATTGTTACCTGTTAAGCTGCTGGGAAAGAAGCCCTCCCTCTCTCATCATTGCATCCCAGCCTTTATACCATTTAAGCATTGAGTGTGTGCGATTCGGTCTCTGGTTTCAGGCTTTTAAGATGTTGCAGATAACACTTCTGTGCGACCATCCACTCAGGATACAGTTACTGTGTTTGTAGCGATGATTTATTCCCCATGGAGTTCTGCTGAGGCTATTGAAACCTAAACTGTGTTTGCATTTGCACTGAAGGCTCACACACACACACACACACACACACACATATATTCACACACTATGAGGATGTTGCCTGAGGGAGCATTTTGCCTGGTTAAAAGCTCTTTATGTGTCAGAGACTCTCCAATTGTCCCTTTGAGAGATGGGCCAACAGTTCAGGTTACAACAGGATGGCACAGTGATGGATGCAAACTCCAAAAAAAAAAAAAACGAGCTCGTTCGACGTCAGAACTCGAAGAATAAATGACCGTGAAACTATAATGAAAATGAAAACTTTCTGGAAAAAAAAAAAACATAAACAAACAGAAAAAGGGACAAATCCACCCTAAGGCCAAAGAAGGATCTCTCTGATATTGTTGCAGCTTTTTAAACATGATAATATATCAGACGTCTTTGTGACACCGGCTATATGAACATTTCAAAATAGAAACGGGAATTCATGAACTGCTGCAATGAAGTTCTCAAGTGTTGTAGAATAACTTGCGCATCAGATCAGGAAAAATATTAATATTAAATTGAAGAATAAAAGCATCATAATGGAACGGCAGACTGGAAGTTCAGTCTAGACAATTATAAAAGAAAACTGAACATATTAAACATGCAGTAAGTGTCACAACTAATATGGAAGTTTATTTTTCAGGTTATTAAACTGGGGTTTTAACCGCATTATAATTGCGTTAACACTGTGTGCAGGCTGAATGAAGTGTGCCAGATGTGCAGAGCTAAAGTTCACTTCAACGGACTCCTCTGCCAGCATCGTCTGAATGGCAAACTATAAACGGATAGTTTAATTAGGAGCAGGTGCACCTTGTTGCATTTTTTGCAGCAGAGCTGATTTGGAAGCAAAGATAATCCAAACCGATGAAGTTAAAACTCATCGGAGCCAAAGAACTCAGAGGACATTTTTCTAACTGGCAAACGTTCATGTTTAATTAACAAGCTCTGGTGAAATTAATCATGAAAAAAAATTCATTCATTTATTGGAAATAAAATAACAACCAAGATAAATGTACGTTGTTGTGTATATATCCTCCAGTCATTCCATATTTAAACACTCGCGCAGTTTTTTGTTGTTTTTCTGATTTTGTTCTTTGATGTGTAATCTGCACTTTAATATTTCATAAACTACAACAATTCACAGCAAGAATAACAATTAGCTCTGTGCTTGTAAACATCAAAGCGCGAGGTGTCGTCAAAAGAGCAATGGCTCATAGATGCTGACGGTACCCGACAGATTTTACAACATTGGCAACGTTTCTCACATGTTTAATCGCTGTTAATGAGGATCTTATATCAGTCACGTTAAATGGTAAAATGATCAAACGGCTGGATTTTTAGAGGCGTGTTAGACTTAACGTAGCTGTATTACCTCTAATCGCTTCTCTGTATCTTCGTGTGTGTGTGTTTGTTTGTTTGTTTGTTTGTGTATCAGCGCCATCTCCAGTCAGTGTGGTGAGGAAAGGTCGCGCCGGGAAGAGCAGCATTGCTCTTTCTTGGGCAGAGCCTGATCGCCCCAACGGCATCATCCTGGAATACGAGATCAAGTATTTTGAAAAGGTAACAAAAAAATGTAAAATGAGTGCTCCTTGTCCACCCGTACAGTTGTGCGTCTACCGCTGACATGCAATATATGCACAGAATACAGGACTGCATTTCACGCTTTATTATAAGGCTTGAATTTTTGTCATATAAAGATCCAAAATTGAAACGTCTAATGTTCATGTGGCATCGTAATATATTAAATGAAACAATTTTACATACAAAGGATACACACTATTTATTTTTTGGTTGGAAGCAAACTTTAAAGAACTGCTGAAAATGCTTTGCTAATCATACGTTACTTAATGTGTTGCATTTACAGAAACTTTTCTACCAATATTTTTTAAATTAGTCCTCAGAGGGGAATGAATATTGTACACGTATTCTGCCTTGGAGCCTTTTCACTGAAGTAGCCGTTTAAATCAGGTCCACTGAGAAAATCTTTACCTCAGAAGTATCCTTTGATGCGACACCGCTATAGCTTTTTTTTTTTTTTCTCTCTCTCTCTTTTTTTTTAATTTGCGCTTAAAGGGAGACAGCAATTCGATGCCTCTATTCAGATCATTGTTCCTCTGCCCTTCCTCTCTTCTGCCTTTCATCCTCTGATGTCTTCTTTTCTGGGAAGGTCAGAATAAAGGTACACAGAGCAAAAGAGGAGGGTTTGTGGTCAGTGGTTAGCTAATGGCTTCAGGCTAATGGAGGGGCCATTTAGCTGTGTTTAAATCTGATGTGGTTACAGTTGGGAAGCTGATACCGACACACACCCATGCGCACACAATCGCGCATTACAGCAGGTAGATTAAATATAGAAATGATGTGTGTTTAAAAACTAGCTCGGAACTTCGGAGAAATAGATATAGTATGAAAAACCCCATGTTCTCTGTTTTGTTTTTTTTCCAGGAGCAGGACTCCAGTTACACTATAATAAAATCCAAGGAGACCGAGATGGTTGTGGAAGGCCTGAAGCCGTCTTCAGTCTACATCTTCCAGGTCAAACACGGGTTTGAAAATTCAACGGAGGCATTGATAGATAATAACGAGATGTGTTTTAGTGCCTCGCTTGTATTAGGAGTCAAACTATTCCACACAAACTAGCTTGTCTGGCTTTTAAACGATGCAAGCCAGTGATTGTGTTTTACATGTCTACAGTAATAAGGCTTATCCCGGTTTTCATCTTATTTGGGATATGCCATTTACATAGAACACAGTGAAACCTGGTTATTAGTATCCCCTTATACGTGATAAATATTAGTATCCCCATTTCTGATGTTTCCAGCACACCTTACCTTACCTTGAATTTATGTGACTCTGGCTATTGAAATATGGCCGCTTTGGTTAATGGGCTTATCACTGTTTAATTCTAACGTCACGATGTGTCGTCCTGTGGAGGCTCAGGATCCATTCCACAAGCTGGTCTGACGATTGCAAAATCAGAGTCACGTCTTTGGTTTTGATGTTTGCCCACATTGTAATGTTTCTTCAGTATTTTTCTTGTATGCGTTAGGAAACTGTAGCCTGTTACAGACTCAGGTCAGCATTTCGATGCTTTCCCCCCCCCCATCTAAACTACCAAATATATTTCATTCTTTCATTACCAAAAGACAGAACTCTTCACTTCTTCATTGGTTCAGAAGTGAGACACTTTTTGTTACGTCGCTTCGCTGAAGTCGCGCTTGTTCAAGTGGTCGGCAACGCTCCGAAACTGGGATGAGATGTACACATGCAACAGTATCCCAGATGCTTGTAGAGAACTCCAACTTGCACAATCGGGTCTCCAAAAACTGAGATTGACATGTGGTTGTTTACATGGGCAAAAAACAAAGACTTCACACTTCAAAAACCTGATCATAAGTCCACGGAAACACACCTAGTGATTATGTAACGTTTTGGTATTCCAGTCCTTTTGACATGCTGGGAAATGTTGCTCAGTTTAATGTACTAATAAGACATTATTTCTGGAGATGTGATGTGATCGTTCTAGTAGATGTGATATATTTCCATATGATGTATTGCAGGTGCGAGCCAGGACCTCAGCGGGCTATGGCGCATTCAGCCGACGATTTGAATTCCAGACCAGCCCTTACTGTGAGTACACCTGAGTGATTAAAGCGAGAGAGTGAGCGAGCATTACAGGACAATAAAGTTGAACTCGTACGTGATTCCCACCTGCTTCTGGAAGCTGCATCCACAATAGATGCCAGGTGTGTTGTGAATCCCTTGCATTTTCATCTAACTCTGCCTCCGCCTCGTTTCCTTGGCAGTAAGTGCTACCAGTGAGCGCGCTCAGGCTTCCATAGTTGCGGTGGCTGTCACGTTGGCTCTGGTCCTCCTGGCAGTAGTGGCCGGATTCCTGCTCAGTGGACGGTAAGACATAAATACACACCAGAAAAGACATAAACACAGGCTGGAAGTGTGTCTTATATATTTATTTAAACCATGTAGATATGGCAACACACATCTTCCTCAATGAAAACGGCAGGTAGACACAATGTTATGTTTAGTATTAAATACCACCAGCAGGGGCAACATCAAGTAGAGATTGTGTTTTTTGGACGTAATACAAAAGTAGAAAAGAAATATGTTCCGTGGCAAGTACTGTATGTTTGCTAATCAAAACGTCGCCCCCGGCCTCATGATGTAATTCTGTTGGATTGTAAATGTGGAGCAGAATCTAAATTATTGCTTTTTAATGATATAATTAAGGGGTGGGGAGAAATATTGATACAGGAATGTATCGTTCTACTTCCTCTTGCAATACATTGTTGATACACTGACACAAAATAATAATATTTTTATTGAAACTCATGGTACACGTGGACGTCGAAGTTGCTGTCAGTGTGTTTTTTTGTGTTGTTGTCATTTCATCTCAGTTGTCAAATTCAGTGAAAGTGAACACAAAACTCATACATCAATATATAATTCCTGCTTTTTGCCTTAGTACAAGGGGTGGATGGTATAGTCAAAATCCTCATCGAGGTGTAATCCGACATAATCAGTTCGCGATAGCATCATAAGCGAATTGAAAATTCCTATAGCTGTACAGTGTCTCTATGTGTTTGCTCTTGACAGTAAATGTGTCTTAGGGCCATTTTGCAAAGCCAAGGGACCGTGAATCTTAAACAAAGAGGTCGCTTAGAGTAAAACTATGATTTTCTATTCGCTTCATCACAGGGCATCCCCCTTAGCCTTATCGTCTACTGACCTATTACTGACTAACACAAATGACAAATTTCAAGTCTCATTGCTGACCCAAATATCTCTGTGTTATTAAACCGCAGTATGGGATTAAATCGAAGGTTTAAAGACAGATTGAGGTTTCTTTTTTGGTTACAGCTTTAAACTTTTAAAAGCATTGTGTAATCAATGCATTATGCACTGAAATAATGCAATTAGAAATGTATTTGCACAGTGTCTGATCACGGATAACCTTTACTTAACCTTCTCTTGTAAATGCTGCAACTAGTTTCCTGTAATCGCATACACATGCCCAGAGGAACAATCATACACAAATGCAAATATATAGTAATAAAGGACTTTAATGCATGCAAAGCACTCAGTCAAAGGCCATATGTAAAAATATAATGAACTGCAGATGAGACGAGACATGTTTTATTCCCATGTTTTTATTTTTTTATCCATCACCGTACCTTGAACTCTTTTCTTTGTCTTGGTTGTTTCTCTTTTTTGGCTCCCTCTCCTTCAAACCACATTTCACTCTGATTTATATCTACTGGAAATGAAGCTAATTGCAGATGTTAATTTTCTTTTACTGAAGCACGATAACCACGTTTGAGGGCAGCTTCAAGATCCGTCAATGATTCATTCATCTTTTTCATTCATCCATACACATTATCACTTAATCACTTATTAAACTCTCAATACTTTCAACTATTAGGTCATAATATAACTAATTCGGTTCATGGTCGTTTAATTATTTATTCACCAAGATGGTGAACGTGTAGTTCTGTAACTGCGTGATCAGAGAAACGAGCAGTGGGGGAACCAAACTAAGGATAAACGCCAAATCCTTTTGGTTTAGCCGAATGAGGATCAGGGTAAAGAATCGTTCTGGTTTCGTGTGGGGGAGGAGAGACTCAGGAATGCCAAATTTTCCAGTGCTGGATTTAGGACACAGGCAACCCCCTCCATCTACAGTACCCCCCTCCCCTCCTCCCGCGTGACCCTCCAGACTACCCACGCATGCATACACAGCATCCAAAAACAGTGCCCATGTGTAGACACAAACACATACGCACTGATGTTTTTATGCATGGGTTAACACACACACACACATGCAGGAAGTTGGAGGGCTTTGAGGCAGCGAGCGTGCTCAAAGCCCTTGACTCAACAGATCCGGCAAACTAAATACCCCCGAGGCGCACACACACACAAACACACAGACACACACACACACACATACATACACGACTCCCCTCACCCAGACTATCCAGCTGCCCGCACCAAGCCCCTTCAGCCAACCCTGGCTGTGCTACAGAGAGCTGAGATGGAAGAGACTTGGACATGACCCCTGTGTGCATGCGTGGGTGTGTGTCTGCGTGTTTGCTTCCAAGATCAGGTTTAAAATCAATCCTCCTGTTTAATCTGGGTTATCTGTGATTATCACTGATTCTGCTTGTCTAAATATTGACACACAGCGGCATTTATCGAACACACACAGGCATACATGCATGGCATTCAACATTACGGAGGTTTTCCTCACGTCACGTCACTGGGGGGCGTAATGAAAAATAACACAATCCATCGGCGTCGAAATTTAGTCTTGTCTGTATTTTTCCTCACGAGCGTGTTTGACCGCAAATCAATAGTTTGTATGAAGCCTTTACCGAAAAGCACAAGTGGTCTCTCGTGTCTAAAGTAAAAGGTTAGCTAAAAATCCTTCAGCCAGAGTTGAACTGTTGACAGCTGCATTCTTGGAAAATGATATAATTTGAAAACTGCGGTACTGTGCTAGTGTTTGTCTAGAAGTCTAGTTTTCAGCATTCAGCAACATTTGTGAAAACCTTGAGGATATAAGTTGGCAAGGAAAAAAATAAAAAATAAAAAGCTTATCTAGCAGGTTCCAGTGTGATCGTACCCTGTGTTGGCCAGTGTTTGCTTCGCTGTGTCTGGGCCGTTTTGTGGTATCTCTGTGATCTCTGTTTTAGTGTGTCTATAACGTCCTCTCTCTGGTTGTAAATGTCACGGTTTACTCTTAAATGTACAGCAGAATAAATGTCAGACAGTTGCTGTAATAGACGAAAACAGAGCACGTCACTAAATTAAATAAAATAGAAGCCCTGATCCTGAATCGAGCCTTTGTTTCCCTTTTGATTATTTGAATTATGATTTGAAAGTGTAATTGCTTGAGGTTTCCTAATTGCTTTCTGTGTAAATCTTTGCGTCGCCGACGCAAACGTGAGGTGCTCTGCGGTGAAGAACGCGTTTCAAAAACGCTGCACACTTCTTCGACACGGGCGCACAATTAAACTGTGCGTGGCGTGACATTTATGACGCTAATGTGTTTATGTCTGTTTCCTCTCAGGCGGTGTGGATACAGCAAAGCGAAGCAGGATCCCGAGGAGGAGAAGATGCACTTCCACAATGGTCACAGTAAGTTTAAAAAAAAAAAAAAAAAAAAAAGCCCAAAGTGATTCTGTGTGTGTGTGTGTGTGTGTGTGTGTGTAAGTTCATCTAAAGTTTACGCTGCATGTACAGTAGAGTTCAGACAGCGGTCACGTCTGTGTGAATTTGTTCATCGCTACAGGCCTGTGCGTTTGACTACTACGGCGAACAATGTTTCATTCTTGGAGCTATTCTTTGAATGACACAGCCGCAAATGTGCTTCATGGCAGCCATGTTGGCAGAGGACACACAGAGCTATGATGATTAATAGGCCGTGACAGCTTAATATATTTGGCCACACTTTTTTGGCTTTGTGTCCTGCTGCCCATCTGTTGGCATCGGAGCCGAGTGTGACGGGTACATTACCTCGACAGAAGTATGGAGAAATGTCACGGTGCCAATATGTGTGGGACACTGTCATATTGATTCACGCGTTCGAAGAAAATATTACATTCACATCAATTCATTTTTATTGTGAATGTCTCTTACTTGTAACGCGCACGAAAAGGGAAGAAAGAGTGATAGGAATGGTGTCTTCCATTTGGGATCATTAAATGTGTCAATCATTTGATCGTTTATATCGTGAATCATCGGGAGCAGGTCGGGGTTTGATTAAATACGTGCATTCACCATTAAACATGTTACGGGGGGATATGCATCGAGTTTTAATTTGAGCAAAAGCCTTTGTAACGTTCTGCTTTCCTAAATCATTTGGATTGGCCGGATTTTTATTCAGTGTTGACAGATCGCTCTTATCGTACAATTATTCTAGGAAATAATTTTATGATCCGTATGTTAGGGCAACAGTTCACGCAACATTCATATAAATGTAAAGTAGAGAAAGACCGATTAATGAACTGTCGGAACTATCGGCTGCGATAGATGACCAATATCAGGCTTCGCAACTGGAATTACTGACGTTGAGGGGAAAATAACAGCTCAAATCTAGAATTATCTAGATTTTAAGTAGTGAGTTTAATGTCTAGTGATCCGGATATCTATATTTATTTATTCGAGTATTCATTACTAACTTTATTATTTTATTTATTACTACTACAAACTATTGTCACCACATCAGCCTTAAAAAAATCCACTATTGGTCAAAATGTACACAATCTGAAATGCTAAATGTAAGCTTCACGGGTAGAAAAAGACAATTTGCTACATTTTAATTGGCTCCCTATATTTATCATGACTGTAAAATCGAATTGGCGACAGACCGGGCAAAGAGAATGAAACCATTTTTGCGGTTTCATTATTAGGTCTGTACTCACTGTAGTTTGGATACAAGTCTAACTAATTCTGCGATGAGTGGCATGTGAATGTTCATGATGCATTGCATGTGTCTGTGTCTGCAGTAAAGTTCCCTGGGGTGCGCACCTACATTGACCCTCTCACCTATGAGGATCCCAACCAGGCCGTGCATGAATTTGCCCAGGAGATCGACGTGTCGTTTATCTCCATAGAAAGAATCATCGGTGCAGGTGAGTCGGCTCATTATGCCTGCCTTGTGCGTCTGTTTTATGGATACGCTGACTCTACTTAGAGAGTGTCAGCGGGGCAAAAGTGTCGCGCGCAATGTGTCACAGCATAAATTATCATTTGGTCCAGTCCATGAAAATGAGCCTGTTCAGGCAAATAGGCTCAGAAAAAAAAAAAAAAAAAACTCTTCAATGTCAGTGTGATATCAAAGAATACATAATTTGTTTATTTTTCCAAGGACAATGCACATTAATCAACATCGCTATTAAATGTGCCAGCGTTTGCCAAATGGCTTGTTTTCAACTGTCGTCCCTTGGCCAGATGTTAAGTTAACAATTAAAACGACAACAAATGTAGTGCATGATGAAAAGCTTTAAAGAATGAAATACGCAGCATGCAAAGTAAATATAAGCGATGCAAACGACTGATATAAGACCGACGAGTCAACAGCAGGTGTTTTAGAACGTAACAACATACAGTCCCATTACATGACAGATGACACACACAAAACCAGAAGGGAGACAACCTGACACAACAGTGACATTATTGTAATTGCTCAATACTTAATATACACGTGCGGAATTTAGCAATTACCTGAACCATGGCGCCTCATATCACTTTCTGCATAAAACCTGTCACATAAACCCACATTTACACACCCGTAATTAAGCCAAACATTACGGTAGACAAACACATTTACGTTGCTCTAAATGGCGTTTGTGCTCTGCTGTTGATTTGTTAACCTCGGCTTGGCACCGGAGAAGCACGCCATTCACGTTAATGCTTTATCCCGTTTTGTTAACGAGCATTTTATATAGAATTCAGTGGAGCTTGTACAGACATTGGTACAGAAATGACACACGGTTGCACTGAGACAGTAATCCCAAATAGCAAAACAAAGAGGAGTTCGACTAAAAAAACAACAGCGTTCACAAAGAGAGATCTGAATGTGCTGATAGTCGAAATCAGTACCGGCAATTAAATAAACATTTCATTGAGGTTCTACAGTATTATATCCAAGACTGTATGGTGTCTGTTGTGTTGAAATGAATGCAGTCTTTTAAATCAAGCTGTGTTTTCAACAGGACCATGCAGCTCTCCAAGGTTTTTTTTATTTTTTATTTTACCTTTATACCTATCGAACATAGGTTCAAATGTTCAAAGACCAAGGCCCGTGTCTTTGTTTCAGGGGAGTTTGGCGAGGTGTGCAGCGGTCCGCTGAGGCTGCCGGGGAAAAGGGAGATCCAGGTTGCCATTAAGACCTTGAAAGCAGGCTACACAGAGCAACAGAGACGTGACTTCCTGTGGGAGGCATCAATCATGGGCCAGTTTAACCATCCAAACATCATCCGTCTGGAGGGCGTGGTCACCAAAAGTGAGTCATCACTGCTGTGTTTTTTTTGGTTGTGAGCCCCTTGAGCCCCTTGGATTTTACAACGCGCCGTGTGTCACGCTGCCGATTACAGGGAATTGCTCAAATGAACTTTGTACTGTGTATGTATGACATTTAAAAATAAGTATGATATTTAAAGCTGAACTTGGTAGGTTCAGGGCTGCTTGTCAGGGTTTTTCATCATCCATCACTCTCAGCTGAACATTATTAGTCGGGTTCAGCTGTGCTTTGACACCTTCAGCTGTTGTTTATCAGGCTCAGTTCTGTGTTTGAAACTGGTACTTGTAAGTGTGAAGAAAACATTTTTTTTATCACTATTTGGCCTGTTAAAAACCTATACAAGTCTATCCAACTGTCACCATTACGTGTCTCTGCAAACCACAGATACTGTATGTATAACCCTAGTGTTTCTGAACAAGACATACATATATCAAAGTTACAGCGTTGTAACCACTCACTCCACTTACTTTTCAACTGTGTCTCGCTGAAATTATGTTCAACAATTTTTATGGAGAAAAACTCTGCAAAGATGTAAAACAAAATGACTCACAATGTATTTATCAACATTTAAACCAAACCGCAATCTTTTCTAAACGCTGCACCTAAACACTTAAAGTGTTTTTATTGCCTAAACCTAAAAACCTGATGGGCGTCGGGATGAAAACTCCAGTCCGTGTTGTCTAAAGTCCTGGATTTTGTAAATCCGACATCCCACCCCAGCCACCTTCCTGCCTATTGAGGAAAGGCAAAAAGTAGTGGATCCTTTTATACAAGTTGTGTTGAGATAACACATATCCATAGTTTGCAGACATGTACACTGGCAACATTTTATTGTGATGACTGGTTTAGTTCATCATTCGGTATCCTAATCCTAATGTAATGCTGTTTTAATTTGCTCCTGGCAAGATTATACATGACAAGTCTTAATATTTTATTCAAGGATTAGATTTTATCTGTCCAATTACCTGAGTTTATGTACCAGATGCACTGCGTCTATCATTAGATTTGTGATTAAATATAATTCTAACAACTCACAGGTAAACTAAGTGTGTTTTTATATATTGTTTCCCAGGCAAACCAGTGATGATCATCACTGAATACATGGAGAATGGATCACTGGACACCTTCCTTAAGGTAGGACAGGAAGACAAGAACGTGAAAGGCTCGTGGTGATTTGCGGGAAGCAAGTGAAGGATTTTGAGAATAATGGGGTGGAGTATTAGAAAAAAACGAGAAGATACAGAACAAGACACAATAATTATAGGACGTAGGCAATAAACAGAAGTGAGAGGAGGGTAGTGGGTAGTAAGTGGTAGTTGAGGGCAAGAAAATCAGTTGTTTCTCAAGAATCAATTGAAATAAATGTTTGAGCAGCAGTTTATAAAATAGCAACTGAGTCAGCTTTCAGTCATAGCTCAGTGTTGTGCTGAAAAGCCTGTACTGATCTAAGTGGACGGGGTGAAAAGGAACCATTTGCTGATATGACATATCAAGAGGACAATTATCACAGAGGTGGAAAAACATTTAATCTTCTGGAAAGGAAAACACTTCTTTGCGAGCTGTTTGTAATGGACCTCTGGGGACTAAGACGATCAGTGTGAAATGTGAACGTGTCCTCCGAAGCTGTTATTATTTCAATTCAGTGGCTCAAAATACTTCACAAAGAGAAATACACTTGAGAGGAGCGTGTAATAGTTATTGTCAAAATGCATTTTCTCAGTTAAATCTTCCTCTAATACAGGGTCATGGAGTGAAGTTTGAAGTTTGTCATTGATATTATCTATGTCGGTAATAAGTTTACTGTTTGCTCTTGTCATCAAACCTGTCTCACAGATATTAAATGTAATTAAAGTAAATTGTGCTTTGTGATAAATGTAGTAGCACCCACATAAAATTTTGTTTCAGTACAATAATTAGATGTTAATGTAATTAACGTAACTGTGTGTAAATGCTTACGGACAATATGTTTTGTTCCGCCGATGCATACGGCAACTCGATTTACAATATTTTCTGGTTTTGTCGACAGCATTACTAAACGTTTTATAGTTAGGATTAGGCACTGAAAGCACTTGGTTAGGTTTAGGGAAAGATACCAGGGCTTGGTTTAATACAGAAAGAGTCAACAAGGATGTATTTAGTTTAAACCAAACCACAATATTCTCCTAATCTCTATCAGCGTCTACCTTCTGCCCATTGAGGACAGGTTAAAAAAAGAGAGACATTAAATTTCAATTTCAGATGATTTTTGTAGCAGAACGTAATGCAAGCAGCGTTTACGTTTATTCCAAAATGGCAATCAGATTTGCAATTTAGTTGCATGTCTAAGTAATTTCCATGAGACAAGGTTGTTCCTGATTGACTTCTTGCATTGCTAGAAAATATTACAGACATCTGGGTAGTCAGAGCTGAAATGTCCACAATGTCTAGACAATTTGGACCTCATATTTTCATGGTTTCTGTCCAGACCACTTCTGTGCACTCACTGGTTAAAATGGCAAGATGCTCAGTTGGCAGACACCGCTAAATCCTGCATGAAGGAGTAAATGAAAGAGTAAACTCCTGCAGCAGATGGCTAATGAAAAGATTAGAGAAATGAGGTCATATAATTCAGCGCAACAATGAGGGACAGTTAGATGATGACGGCACATTTCACAAAAGAAATGATAAGAAGGTGGAAATAAAATGTCGGTGTTTACAGCTGTAAGTGTACATGAAAGGCGAACCAGACTGACAAGACCTTACTTGACAGACTTTGTGGAACAGGGAGATACTATGAGTCGAGCAAAGAGAACGGAGGGAGGAGGCATGCTATGTGCTGTGGTCAGGGGAAGCTGCTGACATGACTGTACTGTGTGCCCCCGGGGAGTAATCCTGGATGGCAAAGGGAGGCAGAGTAGCTGAGGGACCGGCAGGCGGAGCAGCACAGAAAAACGTATGAAGTAATTACATGGATGGCTGGTGTACTGAGGCCGGTATGAATGACACGGCCTTGAGAAAACCACAGCCTGGACTGGCTCCTGGATTAGCTGTCACAGCCACGGACTCTGCAGTATAAGGGAGACTCATAACTTAAACCTTGGGCTTAACATCTCATTTCACTTGTTAGTAGGATGTCGCGTGGATGGATGGAAAGGGTAGCTGTAGCAGTGATGGAAGCACATGTTGAAAGTATGACGGGCGAAGGAGTGTGCCTCTTTAGCGTCTGCTATTGAAATATGGAGAAAGGCTGAGGAGGGGCTTTATTTTACATTCGGAGTGGAAGGAGCTGAGGCTTGAAGGTTAAGTCAGGGCTAAAGCGAGGAACGAGAAAGTGGCTGTGACTCGCTCGGGGGAGACGCGGCTCGGCTGGTTTCTCCACCAGAGACCGTCATTTTGTGAAACATTGTACGACTCGGGGCGGTAGAGGAGCAACGAGCCGGCCCTGGGCAGGATTTGAAGAGTTCTTTATCTTGGTTAGGGACTCCCTGTCTTTTGAAAAATGGGCCAGTAGGAGAGCGCCCATGTGGGCACGTGGGAGTAATGACCTGAGGTTAACAGTAGTGGAAGAAGTATTCAGATCTTTTACATGAGTATATTAGTAGTATCAGCAAAATGTACCTGAAGCTTGAAAATTGAAAGTAGTCATTGTGCAATAAAATAACTATATACGCACATTAATGTGTATGCTATCTACTGCTGTAGATGTTTAATGTCGAGCTCATTTGAACTACATTCCATACTGTTGGGTAGTTGCAATGCATCATATTCTATAAGATCGTCATATGTTGTTGTATGTTGTACGTATTCTCCTTCGTAGGTTTATTTAGCTTAAGGAGGAGAATTTTCTCAACCCGTAAAGGAACAGGAAGGGAATGGAAAAGTGTTCTTAAATGTAACTAAAGCTGTCAGACAAATATGTAGTGGAGCAAAAACTGCACTATTTGCCTCTGAGATGAAGTAAAGTAGAAGTATGAAGTTACGTAAAATGGAAATACTGAAGTAAATTACGAGTACTTCAATTTGTACGTACGTAGTAACAGTTGTACATGAGACGTACATACAGAACAAGCGAGTGAACGACTAATATTTCTCTGGACAGTTTCTGATTCCAAAGCGCAGAGCTCTCGATGCATTCTCATTTGATTCCAGGACCATATAATCCAGAATTATAATGCAGTGTAGAAATTAATGAGAAGCAACAACTTTTCTTTCAGCTGCCTCTAAGTGCTGTTTAATTAGGCTGCTTACTTTTAAACTGTATGCAGATTGTGATTTAATTATGGATTCTAAATTCAGCAAGTTTTCCTTTTCCTTTTTTTTGGTCCCTTCTTTTCTTCAGAAAAACGATGGTCAGTTTACTGTAATCCAGCTGGTCGGCATGCTGCGCGGCATCGCATCTGGCATGAGGTACACACACTTTCTTTCCCAAATCCCTCACTGAACACATCGTTATGGCGCAGTCTTTTGGTTAATTCTTCGTCTGTTTGATTGATAAATGCAGGTACCTCTCTGATATGGGCTACGTCCATCGTGACCTAGCAGCTCGTAACATCCTGGTCAACAGTAACCTTGTATGTAAAGTGTCTGATTTCGGCCTGTCCCGAGTATTGGAGGATGATCCAGAGGCTGCGTACACCACACGGGTAAGACTGAACATCTACGATAGCACGTCAGTGTCACTGAATTTTGTTTTTACTTTTTTTTTTCGTTTCATGCCCGATTGGACCGCTTCTGGTTCCACTTCTTCGTTAGGTTTGTAAGAAGATGCAGGTACACTTGCAGTATAGGTTCAATAACATGTGCTTATGTGAAGTTTTTGTTGGAACGCATGTTGTGCTGGGAGGTGGTTATTTGTTGAAATCGCTGCAGAGTGTTGTCTCTGTAGAGAAGCAGAAGAGACGACCTGAAGAACTGGCACAAGCATAACGATTTTTAATGGAAAACCAACTCAAGAAGAAAGAAAGAAATCAATGTCCAGGCTGGAATCTTACAAATGGAGTTAGCAAATGTCAACAAATGACCAGCACAAAATAGACTCGCACATAAGCACAAAAAACACTATGTTTGGGACGTTATGTTAACTCTCAAAACACTGTATTGATTTTATGTTTTTTTTTATTTTACATGCAACCATTTGTGGCAGACATTTTAATTTTGTGATGTGCATAAACCCCTGACTCTCGGGTCGCAGTCCAATCTATCTTCATCTGGAGTAACACTAAACTGGGACAGGAAGTCGCAAACTTTAGCATCAGCAAACTTAGCTAACTAGTAACATTACCACAGAACTTATACTGACGAGAACTGAAAGCTAATACTTTGAAAGCGGTTCTCAAAAATCACTACAGTTTCATTTCTTTCCTCTAATGTCTTTATTTACACTGTTTGCTGCTGTCAGACAGCTTATATTGATAAGTGGTGAATCCTCATTTTTTTTAGTTCCATGGTAGCATCAGTGCATAGCAGCAGAGCTACACCGCTGCCATGTTGGACTGACGACTGTTGTCAAAAAGCACCAACGTTTCGCCTCTTTGCTTCTATCCTCTTTGACGTTACCACCGATGGCTGAATCTGAAAGAGTTAGACCAGCTCCCTCTGCATACAGAACTGACAGGGCTTCCATGGCGTTTCCAAAACGTGCATCTCAGATTTATACACTTAAAACCTTTAATGTATGTAACAAAATCGAATAGCCTAATTTATTAAAGGGACCGCCTTAACAGTGAGTGTTACACTGGTTCAAAAAGCAAAAAGTGCACAAAGTAATGATGTAGGTATGTGTAGATAAAAAAAAACAGGTGCTTATCGAGGACAGGGCTGGATTGAATGAAACTAAAAAGTGCAGGAAGACTGTCACAAATGACTGGTAGCAAGTATCCCCCCCCCCCAAAAAAAATGTAGAGAACAGCAGTCAGAAAAATCAGTCTCTTTTTGTGGTTTCTTGCCCTGATGAAGAGTCTTCGGAGTCGAAACGCGTTGGCGTATCCGTGAGGTAATAAAGGCTTTGACGTTTTTTCTGACTGCCGTTCCCTACATTTGGATTTTCTTTTTGAGATACCAGTCTTTTGTGACAGTCTTTCTGCCTTTTTGTAGTTTCGGCCTGATTTATTGATTTGTTTACTTAAATTCTGGTGGTTCTTTGTACTATGACAGTTTATGGCCCTGCTTACCCTGTAGCGTGACACATACCGCATTATCACATTCTTGACAATACACGGCCCTATAGTGCGTGGAGTGAAATGAGGAAAGGAGCTTACTGTTGGTCTGTTTCGACAATATGTAGAGGACAGTTATATTTAATCCAGTCTGTACTTTGTGTGTGTGTGTGTGTGTGTGTGTGTGTGTGTGTGTGTGTGCGTGTGTGCGTGCAGCGGCTGTGTTGTATCAAACTTTAGATTAAGTAGAAAAACTCTTGGAGAACACGCTTCTTTTTTTCTTTTTTTTTTACTGAAACCAAACAAACATACAGTATTGCATGCACACACACACACAGCAGCAGCAGCAGCAGCAGCAGCAGCGAGTTTTAAATTGAGCTGTGTGTCCCAGGCTGAGAGGCGTCCTGTCAACCCGAGACGGGCTGCTTCCTGCAGGAGGAGGGCCAATTAGTACTCGGCTCAGTCTCCGCAACACTCAATTAGCACCGAGTCTTGCTGCCTTAGTGCCGAATATCCTGTCAGTCACCTCTCAGTGCCATGCTACATCTTTTGCTTTCTCACTCTCTCTGGCTGTCTGACTCGCGTTCCCTGACAGAGCAGCGAGAATAACATAATTCACACCCTTCAAATAATCAGACCCTAAGATATCCTGCTGCTGTGTTCATCAATACTGCATCAAGCTAATTTCACTACTCATCAGCCAAAAACACATTTTCCTTTGGAGCTCAGCAGTCATCCTGTGCACTTTCTCTCTCTGTGAAATGAAAGCCTGATAATGAAGACGAGAAAAAGGCGTACAGGAATTTCAAGGCCCCCGACAGTTAGGACAGGGGATTTGTTAAAGAAAGTGAGATTTGGTGTCATTAATGTGAATTGGTCTTCATTAGTGAAATTGTGTGTGGGACCACATGCAGAACTGTCTCAATTAAGGGTTGTTCTTGGTTTCGATCTTGAAAATTTGAAAGACCACATCTTTATTTATACACCAAAAGGTCATTTGTAGAAGTGTAAGCATAAAAGCACATAAGACTGAAAGTATATACGCTTTCATAGGTGCTAGTTTTCCTTGTTTCTCTTTGAATGTGTCTTTCACATAAAGGACTGTAATGTAGATAATCCTTACATTTTTGCCTCAGGGTGGAAAGATTCCTATTCGCTGGACGGCTCCGGAGGCGATCGCATACAGGAAATTCACCTCGGCGAGTGACGTCTGGAGTTACGGGATTGTAATGTGGGAAGTGATGTCTTATGGAGAGAGGCCCTACTGGGAGATGTCAAATCAAGATGTAAGTTTGATGTCACTCGTCATGACAAGTGTTAGCGTGAATGCATGAAACTGGTGAACAACCAACCAACCAACGCTGAATGTTTTTGTTCCTGATACTGATTCTCAATGACTACGTTTACATGCTCAAAATATTCCGGGGTTTTGCCCTAATTCTGAAAAAGACAAAATTCCTAATAAGCTGTTTACATGGCCTAGCCTTAATTCAAGTTGTTGCCAGTTAATTTTCTCAAGTTTTTCATCAGTAACATAACTAAGTATTAATGAATGTATTTCTTATGAAAACGTGTTAGGATAAGGCATTCAGTTATGATACTCTATACTTATGTATTAAAGAAAATTATTCATTGGTATCTGTCACTGTAAGCATTTGGATTTCTAGGGATTGCAATAATTGGTGAAAAAGTAGAAAATATTAGCACAAAGCCAAGAGCACTGAGCCTTGGGGACGAGTGACTCGTGAGAAATGGAGATGTCAAGTGAGAGGAAAGACTTGAAGGTAAAATATATTTCCTTTTACAGGCTGAATGTGAGTTGAAATGGGGAAAGCTATGTTGGGAACCTAATAATATATATAAGCATTTGTGGACAATGGGAATGAATAATATTAATGAAAATGCAGAGAGATAGAGATATAGTGCAGGGAACGAAGGAAAGAGAGAGCAAAAGTGTGAAACAGGTTAATATACGTGGAGATGCTGCGCTAGGCAGAAAATCGCGGAAGCACAAAGGGTGGGTTACGCGCATTTAGGCTACCGATTTCCTATTAGCGCTACACTTTTACATTACGGCAAGTCTTCGGAATGGCCATCTTGTCGCTGTTCATTAGCGGGGATATGAGTAAGGGCGGGTAAGGGAAGGAGAGAGATGATGAAAGCAGAAGATGTCAGGACCCACAGCAGAGCCAGGAGACGGCACGCATGGAGAACTGTGTCATATGGCGACGAGTGAGAAGTAGCTCTCGATTCAGACGCCGCACGCATGCACTTGTTTCCCCTCGCACAGACACATCCGCATATGCACGCACAGCCCTCCAGTGACCTCTTCATCCCCTACTTCAGACCCCTCCCTCCTCAGTTTGGTTATTAGGCTGTCTGTCTCACAGAAGTGTAGAGATGGGGAGCTGAGGAGAGGAGGATGAGATGAGAGGGGAAGGAGAGGAGAGGAGAAGACGTTTGATGTTTAATTGAAAGCGTTATGCTGGATTTTCTCTGATCTGAGCTAGCAAGTGCAGCCGCTCACCCTCTCTTTCTCTAAGCTTTCTCCTTCTGTTCCCCCACTTCTATCCCTTTTCGTTTTTTTCCTCTTATTCTCTCCTTTGTCTCTCAAAATGCAACCTCTTTCTGTATTCATTCCTGCCTGTCGTCCGTCCTCTCTGTCTTTCTTTCTTTAACCTCTGTCTCCTTCTCTTTCTCTGATCTTCCTTCCCTGCCAGTCAACTATGTGTAGTTTTTCTCCCACTCAGCACGCAGCAGTGATTTGATGCCGCGCCGCTCTCTGATGCTCCGGTGCATATATGTGTGCATGCGCTTTCAGGCGTGAATGTGTGTTGCCGTGCTTCCACGTCTTTTCTTTTGTGTGAATTTGACACAAGTAAAGGCTGTCATGAACTCAACAAATCAATTCCCTTCAGTGTCTTGCACTGGCAGAACTAGGCTGAGAACTCCAGCCCGCTTTCCGCAGCAGGGTTTAACAGAGAGAACCAGGATTTATTTATTATTCATCTGACAATTTCCCCCCAAAAAAACATTTCTGTGATTCACTGCTGCATCGTGTTACTTGTGGAAATGATTAACCCAGCTATGCGGCATATCAAATGAACAAATAATACTTTTATGATTTCTTGATTCTTCTGGGGGGGTGTTAATTTCGTTTTGACTTGCTACTTTCATGGAAGTTTGAGTTTAGGGTCAGATAGAGAGCAGCTACCATGCAGCTGGTTTGAGGATTTGGGGTTTTCCTCAAGGGAACTCAAACTGTCAGTCCTATTACCTCCGTGAGGTGTGTCTAGTCCTGCTGTGGAAGAGTTATTTCATGTGTGCCAGGTGTCAAACACATCATGTCCTCTCCATACTCTGGAAATGATGGATAGTTTTCTTCAGACTTTGTCCATGAGTTCTTCTGTCTCTCTTTTGCCAAACCTCCGTCTCTCTCTGTTTCTGAAAAGGTGTCACTGTCGCTTAATCTTCTGATTTATGCTACATCATCACATTATCCGTCATTGTCTCGCAGCAAATGTGTCATTTTTTTCACTGAATAAGAAAATGTATGAGAAATGGCTGCGTGCTCCCTCGCTCCACTTTTAAACCTGTTATTGCATTTAACACATTACGGCTGGTTCGCACCGACGAGGATTCATCTTTAAACCCGATTAAATCATGGTTGAAGTAATAAAAAAAGTGATCCTGTTTCCGTGTTCCATAACACTGAACGACACGTAAACTTGGACTGAGCAGAATAATCAAGTTGCTCAAAGAAAGTGAAAGTCACAGACTCAACCCAGTTCAATTCAATGATTATTTATTTATTCATTTATCTATATTAATTTGGTTAAATAAGCTCTATTTGATTTCAGTTTCCATCAGTAAACTTGGATTTACGAAACAGAGATTAGTTTTAATCAAGCAACAGAACTCTGCTTAATTTTAAATCTGTATTTACTCATTTTAAATATCCTCTGATTAGAACTAATCTTAGATTAAATTAATGTTTGTTGTGCAACCCGGTCTGAGATGCAGCATCTAAACATCTTAAATCTCATTCCGTTACATACCAGTCTGACTGTTATAAAACAAGGACTAGAATCCGTTTAATAACCCGAGTAAGTCTTCTGCCAGTTAAAGTAGGCTGCATGTCCCCTTCTCAACCTCTCCAAGGTTACGATTGAGACTTAAGGGGTATCCTCGCTCTAGCAAGTCTCCACACTGCTAATCCCCATTAGTAATAAATGAAACTTCCTCACTTTGCCTGTATTTTGCATTGTCCGTGTCAATTGAGTGTCTCTCTCAGTCTTTCCCTCCTTTTCTCCTTCTTTTAAAGTGAAGTGAAGGAAAGTCACTGCCTGGCAGATACTCTTGACAGACTTTTTCCTGAAAACTAACCTCTCCCTGTCCTCCTTCATTTTCTGTTTGTCTGCAGGTGATAAAGGCTATAGAGGAGAGCTATAGGTTGCCAGGTCCTATGGACTGCCCGGAGGCTCTTTACCACCTAATGATGGACTGTTGGCAACGAGAACGCAGCAACCGCCCCAAGTTTGATGAGATTGTCTGCCTACTAGACAAACTCATCCGCAACCCCAGCTCATTAAAAAAACTGGTCAACTCCTCACACAGGTGAAACACAAAACAGCTGTTTTCTATTTTGCATTGTGTCATTTTTCACTAATTTCACGAATTAAAAAACTACCAAGAAACCTGAAATCATTCCAGGAAGACTTTAGATGATGTGACGCTCTTAGTCCCGACAGTCATCGTGTGCAGAATCTGGATAAAGTGTAGCATTTAGGTTAAAAGGTTTTTATAAAGAACCAGCAATGTAATAAAAAGAACCATGAGTTCAATCAGACCCGTCCATTATCAGTCTGTTCATGCAGTTCTTGACCTTTCTCTACCTTTGGCCACTAAAACGTAATCATTTCATCCTAGAGTCCACGTGAATGTTTGTGCCATATTTTAAGAAATTCCTTCCAAGTGTTTCTGAGTTGTTGCATCCCTAAGTATGGACAGACAGGAGGACACAGCGAGCTTGACCGCTGACCTTTGCCCACCGACAACTTTTCAGTTTGTCGTTGCATCCAAGTGAAAGACTGTGAAAGAAATTTTCCGATGTCCTCACAAACCACTCCTGAGATACCGCGTTTTAACCGTAATAGGGACTGACGGACAGACACGCCGTCTGCACCCTGGACACATCTTAAAAAAAAAACTGTATCATAGTAATCACATTAATGAAGGACAAAACTGGGACAGAGAAAGACTTTAGGGCACTCCCATTTCCTTTAACGAATACTTGAGATAACACAAAGAGCTAATAAATGAATACTATTTTCCTCAGAAGTGTTGGTTATTGATAAAGCTGTGACACTTTTACTGCCACGTTTAAATGAATAGCGTTTTAATTGACTTATTCAATCTTAAGTGAATTAAAGCCTGTGCTGCAAGTTAATAGACTCATCATCATTCAGACAGAGTGTAAAATAGAAGTAGAGTCTCTACTGAAGTCTTCTTCTGCTGCTGCATAATTAAATCAGAATGGACATAGTCTGTGACTGCTGCATGTTGAAAAGAAAGAGCAGTGAAATAAATTGAAGTGGTTTGGTTTTCTCAAAATGTCATGTTTGTTTTCATTGTAGTCCGTGGGGTGTCTTCTGATTACCTTGATGTTTGGAACATTCAATTAGTGTTTTCCGCTATGTATATGCCTCGTATTCGGGTATAATGACACGGAATTACTTTAGGAGCTTTAAAGCAGACACACTCATTATCTTATTTTATTTAGAGGTAATGAAATATAATAGATTTCTTTCCTCTGTTCTGTTGAATTACACAGACACAGCGCACCAATAAATCAGGACCATATCTAGGAGTCTGTTACACTGAATAACATATGACCAGATTAAAAAGAAGCCAACGAGACCCGTCTCTGTTCCAGATGATGCTGCGTGGAGAATAGAACTGCACGGCATGCACATTTCGGTTTGATAGCATGAAGAGCTATGTTTGTTAGCATGAAGAGTGAGCTGAATAACAAAGAGCTTTGAGTGGAGAACATTTTCGTCTTTGCGTGGTGGTGCATATCTAGCATCATCAAGCCTGTTACTGGTAGCAGTCAGCCCTGTTGCAGCCATGAGCTTTAAACCTAGTGGATGGAACGCCTCTCTTACCTGATTTCACTGTGTTACTATCTTACTCTTCGTTTTATGACACCCTCTAAATCATTCTCTGTATTATCGCTCTGTTGACTACCAGGGTTTCCAACCTGTTAGTCGAGCACGCCAGCGTAGAAGGAGACTGTTCGACTCGGAGCCAGACTGTTGGGGAATGGTTGGACTCCATCAAGATGGGTCGTTACACTGAACTCTTTATGGAAGGAGGTTACTCTTCACTGGAGACAGTGGCTCAGATGACGTCAGAGTAAGCACCTACAAATTCCGATTCAGGTTTAGATTCAGTTTATTTCACTCATTTCAGACACAATTTTATAAAACATTCACGACATGGCTGAAAAAAATCTTACGATCGCCTGCCCCTTTCTTAAAGGTTCAACATGGAAAATATGTGCATGCTCATTTGCTTACATGGAGTTTGTGTTGGAATCTGTGTAGTAAGGGAGCAAGTTGTTTTTTGACGTTAGCTGATTGCAATTCTAAGGTAATTGTAACTCGTGTTGCACACATTTGCTGCTGTAAACGAGCAAAAGAGAGGCAGTGAAGATGCACAAGGGTTTTCACGGAAAAACCAGCCCGAGTCCTCTACAAAGAAATGAGTGTACTGTGGCTGTTGTCATGGCAACACAGACAGTCATTAGCTTAGTAACAAGTCCGCCAACGTCAAAATATGATCGGATATATGATATGTGATCAAATTGCAACCTTTTTTTCTTCTCTTTTTTTTTATCTCTTAACGGCTCCCACAATAGATTTAACAATCCTTACTCAGATTTGACATAGTAAGTTCATAATGTCCAGTTAAATTGAAAAATATTGGAGCAACATTTTAACAGTGAAAAGTAAACCATGATCAGCTGTTGGAACATTTGGTTCAAAAAAAAAAAAGAAAAGAATACTCGCTTGACGAAAACCTGTTAACTAACTAACTGCATCTTCTGTATCTGTACTTCATGCATCCATTTCACAAAGGACCACTTGACAGTTAATGGGCTTTTGTTTATTTGCTGTGTTTTGCAGGGATTTGCGGAGAGTAGGAGTGAACCTTGCTGGGCATCAGAAAAAAATCATCACTAGCATTCAGGAGATGAGAGTCCTTATGAACAACACCAACTCTACTGTAAACATCTGATGCATATGTACAGGCACGCACACACACATACACACATGTATACACAGAAACACATGATGTATGGACCTATGCGACAAAAGGAATTTGCTGTTGGACCTAGAACGGCTTAGCACTTTCTGTGGACGAGGAAGCCCAGTGTTAATGGATGAAAACTGGAGGTTCCATGTTGTGGTTCTGGTGGGTAGAGTTTAGTTGTGGTGTTGTTTGGTATATTTGACATTGCAGCGCTTAAACCAAACTGAAGTAAGTGGTGCTACATGAAGAAGAGTCGATGGTGACCTAAACTGAACTGAACTGTGTTGAAAAATCAAGTGAAGACTTTTGATTCTTATTATTCCATTTGTGTGAATCGTGAGGATTCTTACATCTCTGTGCACTGTTTAGATTCTCTCAGATCAAACATGAAACACTGACTTTAGATCTGTCTCTGAGAGCAACCAGCACTTTTTGGCTGTAACACAGATATGGGAGTTTCACGCAGCAGGCTCAAATGAACTTTTCAAGCCTGTCTCAGGTGATCAGAGCCTCCAAACTGGACACCGCATCCTCATAATGGACCAAGAGAAAAACCGTCATCAGTTTCAGTCTTTCTTTTGCTATATTGTGTGTGTTTTGGTTGTTTTTGTTTTCCTATCTTAAGCCAGGTCAACATGTTGTAAGACAACAGAGGTAAACCAACTCTGCAACTCAAGGAAGCTCAAGGCTTGTATCCAGCATCATGTACTTCATTACAATGCAGTGCAACACAAGGCAACAGAATATAATGCAACTTTCACTGTTCAACGAGGCCTACGTAAAACAAAGCGTGGAAACCATTAGCTCAGAATGTGTCCAGTAAGATTTTGGTCTTAAAGTCTAAATGTAAGAGAAAAGTCCTGTAGGCACTCAGATGAGTCTCTCTGTTCTTCTGGCTGAATGTATAGCAGAACCTTAAACACAATGCTCAGTTGTAGCATAAACCTATTCTGATTTGGCATGTTAATGCTGTCAAATCGGTGTAGAATGTGGCCTCAAACCACTCTGGTCTTTCATCTGCCGCTACTACGTGAAGCTGAAGATTGCATGAAAGATTTGACTGGCTTTCTGATGTCTTCGATCTGAAAATCGGTGGGAATCTCCAGCGAAATCCTTATATGTTCCTATGGACCTCACTTAACTCATAAACTACAAAGAGTCCACCACATTCAGGACTGCGGTCAGTTCATTCATCGAGACAGATCACTGATGTCCAACTGGAATCTTAACCCAGCTCTACCGGAGCATTTGTCCGCATTCTGGTGAACATTACACTATAAATACAACAACCAAACAGGTCTTACTGGAAATGTCAGAATATGTTCGATGCTTGAACATTTATTTTCGTCCTGATGGAGATTTCCTACGTCTTGATGGAACAGTCGATGGATGGAACATTTGCTCACTTCATCATGGGACTACCACTCATTCTCATGGAAGGAATGACTGTATTCTAGTGGAACTGTTTACTAATACTTTAATGGAACCCTTACTAAGATTCTGACGGGATCTCCACTGGGGTTCCAATGCAGCCTTCATTCAAGAGTGCACTAAGATTTTCATGGAGCCTTCACTTACAACCGACAACCTTCAGGTACTGCAGAAAACCCTCTGCAACGTGTTCAGTTCACCATGCCGCAGAGTCTCTCCACCACACGTCTGCCACACCACAAAAACCTCACTCTCCCAGGACTGCTGGAAATAAGGAGGCAATATTGATCAACTTGATAATCATTTATTTATTTATACTTGTTTAAAAAAAAAAAAAAAAAGAGAAAATCTTATGTAGACGGTTTGTGTTTAATCATAATAATCTCTCTTGGACTACTGAGCAGCTCTGCCTACATGTCTTTCATGTATATAATGTATTATATATTTAAAGCAGGGAGCATTGTTCTTCTGTCTACTATCATGCAGACAAGTTGGTATTGATCAAGCATCTCAGAGTAGTACACATTAGTAAATAGTGATATATTCTAACTTAGCATACTTGGGCTAATGTGATATCAGGGCAACCAGCACATCTGTCCCTGTTTAAAGCCGCGTTTCTACCCAAAGAACCTGTTGAACTGTAGCCCCAGGAACTACAAAGTTCCTAGAGACCGCTGATTGTCTGTGTTCTAAAGATGATCTAAAGACCCGTGAAGATTAGGTAAGTTAGCCTTCTGACGTGTGGAAAAGCGACTTGTACGTTTCCTGTTCGTGCTGCGTCGTTAGCATAAATGCTCATTAAAGCCTGGACTTCATCGTCAGTCCATCTTTCACATGCTTTTTTTCTATAACTGCATGAAAAGCTACATATACAGCTGCAGCTTTTTTCCAGCTGGCTGAAAAAAAAAAAAAAAAAACGTCGCGAGTACTGGCCAATCAGTAAGATATGCAAGCCTCACCCCCAAGCAAGGACTTTTTGGGAGATCACAGATTGGTCCATCCAGAATCGTCACTGCTTTAATACGTATGTGCATCATCGTATTGTGATGCGGGACATGTTTATATAGCCAAGCTAGGTGGAAATCTCTGAACACTGAGCAAATTTTCAAGTAGGTTCTATCTTGATAAATCAACCACAGATTGAAGTCTAAATAACTATATTCTCTCCTGATTTTTTTTTTTTTTTAATTATAACTTACAGTTGTAAGTTTTCTCCTCTGCCATTGCTGTATCGCCTGTAGCTGCAGTCGCACTGAAAATGGCGTCACAATATGTTTACGTTGCATTGCTATGACGACCAGCCGAGGTTATATTATACCCGCAGTGGAAATGCAGTATGCTGGTACTAAAACCGAGCCGTGTTGAATAAAGTCGAGGCGAGTTGAGCTGTCCAGCAGCATTCTTCCAAAGGTTCCTAGTTCCTGGGGAAAGTTCTTGCGGTGGAAACGTGCCTTTCGTAGGCCTAAAGGGGTATGCAGAAAGATCAAATATTCATGTAATGTCAATGGTGATGTTCATTTTCACATTTTGGTGCGAGACCTACAAGTAACGTAAGAGACGGTAAAACTACTTTGTTGTCTCTGAAAGCCAGAGAAGTGTGCACAGGGGTTGATATATGATGGACTTATGATGTGTGATAAGGTGTAAGGTATACAATGATGTCAATGAACAAGCCCTGCTTTACTTCTTATTAGTACAGTATGTTAAACATTGCTACTCAGTGCTTTACAGCTAAAACCTGACCATTTTCACCATTGTCTTCACCTAAGAAGGAATTGAGTTCTGACAGTAGATACAGTATAATATATATCTTCTTTGCAGATGACATGCTAATATTTTTCTCGGTTATACACAGTCTACTCCTAGTGCTCTCGCTAAAGAGTGAAAAGAAATGAGATTGTAAAGCTAGTTTTATAAGAGGTGGAATAGAGGGAACACTCACACGACTGTATGAAAGCATAGAAAAGCACACAAAAGGAATGTAAGGTTTCAAAAGGGGTATTGTGTTTTTTAGGGAACATGTGCTTTTAAACACCCAGACCTGGATCCAAGTTCAAAAGCAGGCAAAATGAAAGTGGATGGATGCCACCTCGGATATGGCATTCGGTCTTTCCACTTGAGGTCAACGTAACGCAAATTATTTTAACGGCGCGTATGGGTCTGTGTTTTTAAAAGTCGAAACGAAAGGAGAAAAAAAAATCTGCATAGGCATTGTAGTCTACTAACAGTAGCCATTTTACAACGTGGCATCTGTGGCTTTGTACAGGTTTTTTTTTAAGCAGATTTTTTTTCTGGTCCTCAAAAATCAACTTTTCAGCAGCAGAAAGTTTAAAAAAAAAAAAAATACGTAGACTATTGTGGCTATGCAGATATTTTATGAGCAGAGGAATGCATTCATAATATGGGGCACCTTTTATACTAGACAGTAAGGCATGTGCAGTCAATTAATTCAGTGTTTTCAACTAAAATTTCTTCAATCATATGAATATCATAGCCGTTTGGTGAAGGTTTAAGGTATTTTGATCCCACCCAAATTTCATGTTATTGGCTTTTAACAACCACCCTTCTCGACTTAATTTTCAATTTACAACCTATGCCTGGGGCATGTACGATTGGTGAGTAGTACACCCTTATAAGTGCCTCTCATCTTTTGAGCACCATTACTTCCTTCCCTGCCAAAATGCTATGTCCCGATTGTGCCCCAACTTTCTATGTATCCTTTTTTGCCAATAATATCTACAGGCAATAACAAGAATGTCAGACAATGTGTATGTTGGAACTACTTTGATTTGCACTTTAAGAGAAATCTGTTGCCCTTTTCTTTGACTAAAATGTCTATAGGTGACTGGCTTACTTGTGTAAAGGTTTTTCTGAATTGTTTACTATATAATTACTGTGTTCTCTGATGCGGATTTTATCACTTCAGATTGTTCATGCTTCCCCTGGTGTAAAATTGACAGCGAAGCACAAAGCATTGATAATATTTTCAATAACAAATCAAACCTATATATATTGGGAAAATGAAAGAGTCATTAATGTAGAGCACCATTTTCTTCTGTATGGCACAAAGATACACCTTCAGAACGTTAAGCACAGACGTTGGCAGGAATCACGCGGGGCCGTGAAAGGACGTGATTTTGTGCGACTAGTCAATAGCGCGAACCCTTGGCATCACCGTACTTCAGCCGGACACTTCGTCTAAGAGTGTTTGTGACACGTCAGCACCGACACCGCTACAGTACAGAAGTGTAAAAAGGTATGAATTTGTTGCCATGACAAAAAGCAACAAATATACAGTTCATTTGATAGGTGTTGCCGTGCAGAATATCTTCATTTATTCAAATTATTTTCTATCCGCACTTTTGCAATGGCATGATTTTATCCTGGCTGCCTGTTACTAAGCAATTCTCATTCAACAGGAAGAAACAAAGCACAGCAAACCAGCAAAGACGTGTAAACATTTCTGAAGTGTTGTTACTCTACAATGACTGTCGCCATGACTAAACTGGAACTCCATCAACCATGCAGTGAAGTGTTTATGCTGGAGCCAATTTTATTCTTTTGAATTAAATTACACAGCTCACTCACTGCTTATTTGAAATAGACTTTTCAGAAGAGGATCATCTAATTTATTTCTGCCAAAAAAAAAACAAAAACAAACAAACAAAAAAAGCACATACATTTGCATTGGACACATCCACGTTTGGTGGAATTGGCTTATCGGGAAAAGTCTTGCATAAACGGTTTGAAAGCAGGTTTGACAGAATTCTAGCAAATGTACAAAAGCAATACCTGATATTATTAGCAAAAAATTATCATTTGCATACACAAATGCATGAAGATATAACAACCATGTAAGGTTGTACTGACTTACAAATGGTTTTTAGACACTTTATCTTGATGGTGTCTTTGAAAACTGCAAATATGAAGCGATGAAGTGGGCAGGGTCGTATGGGACACGGTGGCTTTTGGCTGGTTGTTTCAGTATTTAATCAGCACTTGGACATTTCAGTTTTTTTCTAGTCATAAGCTCAATTAGTATGAAATTGCAAAAAAAATTCTGATTAACTGATAGAAAGTCCAAGGCAGAAGAGTGTTTCATTTGACAATTTAAATTGGCAGTGAATAATCCAACATCAAATTGAAGTTTTTAGTGAACACAGTGGCATCGTTTTAGTAATAGGACACTTTTAGTTTGACTACTGTCCGGCTGACTTTAAACTCCCAGTCAAAACCAATGGCCCTGTCCGCCTCGGGACTGAATCAACTTCTCAGGAAGTGGAAAACATTGTAGGTAATTGGGCAATGACAGATATTATCTTCCGGAAAAAAAAAAAAATTGTGCAGCTTTCACTCAAGAGTATTTACATATAAAGAAAGTTATACGGTTATTACATTGTAGGCTTATCCCAGTTCAAAGACGATACTCATGTTATGGGTTAATCACACATAAGGTTTTGAATTGAATAACTGTTTTGTGATTCATTGAAAGCACAGTAAAAATACTTAGCTATTGATGTGCTATTGGTTTGTCTTTGAGACTGTCATGTATTATGTTTGTGTTGATGTTTTTGTAGTGTGTTAATCAAATTCTATATTTTTGCAATAAAATTTCAAAAAAAAAAACCCCGGCTCTCCTGTCGTACGACCCAGTAAGTTACATAAGCAGGTGGAGAGTGAGTCTGCGCTTTCATGTTCTGCTACCACCTGCTGAAACCAATGATTCACAACATGTCCGTATGGATGAAGTCGCTCACGTCTCGAGTTCAGAGGCTGCGAGGTGGCAAATGCTGCGCGCACACATACCTACGTCTTTAGCTTTAGCAGTGATTAATCTGACATTTTCTCCTACTGATGAAATGTTTTACTGATGAGGCTGCGTGTGTCGTATTCATCTTCATCCATTTATAGCCCAAACAGACAGTAAACTTTATTGTAATGTACTTAGGATTTGTGACCTGTTCCATTACTTATTTCAGCTAAACAATGCGATAACTAAAAGATGTTTCCCAACAAAACGATTAGCTGCGGTTCGTTGGTCGAGATAGTAATTGCCAGGACGACAAGGAAACTAATTAGAAGTTGGGTTTTTTTTCTCTTTGTCTGGAGTGAAGAAGGAAATGGTAGATGGAGACGGATGGATAAAACAAAATAATAAAATGCATCCAGTACTGAATCAAAGTCGTACTAAATAACGACGCCCTCATCTATGAGCTGAGCTGTTTGGTCAAACCCAGTGTCAACAATGCAGCTGACAACATAATACAACAGTTCATCGCTGGGTTATAGCGATAGTGAGATGTGAGGTTCTGTAAAAAAATTCAACCTGATTTAAAACCTGATGATGCAAACCTCGGCAATGATGTGTCTGTCAGACGTGGTGAAATTAGCTGCCGACGTCAGCAGCTCGTGTTATCGTGTGATCTTTTTTTCCGCACAAAACTCAAATTTATGCAAGCGTTGCCAACGGAGTGTAAGACCCTGAGCCTCTGTTGGTTATTGTGACGATTATTATTGTAAATAGTCCCACAGTTAAGCAGCTCTCAGAGATTTGTTTGGAAAATTCTGAAGACGTTGTCATGAGTTATGAATGGTTTATGTCATACTGTATGGATGGCCCCCCTTGTGTCGGTGTTGACTGTAGCTTTCAGAAAAGTTCACTTTTTCATGGTCAGAAATGACTCGTACAGCACTTGATTTAGATTGTATTTGTTAATAATAAGAATATGAATAAGAAGACGGATGAAAAGGCCATCCATCTGTCAGCACCACAGAGACGCCGGGAGAGCGAGAGATGTCGTAATAATACTTCACTTCGCTGCTGATAGAAAACATGTTCAGTATTAAACTATTTCATCTTCTGGTTTACAAAGATGAGAGATGGAAAGTCAAGTCCTTTATAAATCTTGTTGCTGCCATTTCTGGCAGAAAAATGAAAGACGCCTTTTCATTTGTGGATTTTCAAATGAAAATCGAATGACTGTTCTACTTTAATTCCGTCCATGTCTTTTTTCTGAAAGAGTTCTAGGAAACACAGATACTTTTATAAAGCACTTTCCCTTTTATTTTCCATTATTCTTATTGGTAAGAATCATGTCTGAATCATCAATAATAGCCTAATTTAACACATGATCCACGATGATGATACAGAAAAACAGCATATGGACCCCCCCAAACTTTCACAAATCATGTTTTCAGAGCAGCTCGTTTGTTATTAAGAGAAGCCAAGTTCACAACCTGTCTTATGTCAGGTTTTACAACAGAAAATGTTTCACCTAAATCTCATTTCTGTCAAACCTCAATTCACGTCTTTCTTTATGATTTTTTTTGTAATAACCTTGAATCAGTGTGAAGGTGACGCTCCATCCTTCCACTGATGCTAGTTTATATGTAAATATCATCACCAAATGGCTACATGTGAGTGTTATGTCAAATCAAGCCTGGATGATCTCTGGGGGGAATCCACAGCCAGCACAGCTCAAGGTCATTATTACACTCGCACACAAAGCGTATGAAGGTGAAATTAGCCATCACACCATCAGCATGGCTATTACCAAAACCTCTGTATCAGCGGCTTGAAGAAAAGAGCTGCAGGGTTTATATGTGTGTGTGTGTGTGGGTCAGGGATTGCACAGGGGCCATATTCCCACTGGTGCTGACTGGGATTGTTCTTATGCTGTACGGACCGGGTTGGTTTTTTTACAGTATATGTACGGTATGCATGTCCTAACACACGGTGCTGTATCTGCTTCTTTCCGTTCTGACCAGCTCCGTTGTGCATGCCTTCGCACCTCCGTATCTGCATGACATTTTAGTTTGTGACTCTATTAGATCCTCCCGTCTGGCTTCCTGTCTGCATTTACATCTCCGTCCCAGTCTGCCGCTCTTAACTGCCTTGCTGTCTATTAGACCGTCACTGTGTCAGTCTAAGTCAGGTATCCCAGGGCACGATAAACTAATTTTCTCTTGAAAAGGTGTCAGTGGTCGAGGCGTCCCGAGGGTCATTTGAAAATCACTGCAGAGACGCCTCTTTAATCACTATGTATGACCTTCAGAGGAACCTTAGCTGTCAGCTTAGGTGTGGGTATCTGTGACTGTGTTTTGATCTAAGTATGTGGAAATATAAGAATATTATCTCTTAACGTTTGTGCATGTGTCTTGTCTGTTTACGTTTATGCATGCAACTTCATCTCTCCTGGATGTTTTAAACTTGCTGGCTGTTTGATACATTTGATGCAATTTGCAGGCTTAAAGTGAAAAAAGTATATCTTAAGAACCCAGCAGGAAAGAAGTGCAGGGAGTACTACTTTGCAGTCAGGAGCTGGTGCTGGTGCAGATTTTGTAGCTGGTCTTATGAGCAGACTTGACCTGGTCTTTTTGGAGTGCAGATACATGCAAGGAAATTACAAGCTTTATGGGCTTACAGTCACCACACACTTTATTGGTTTTTCTAGAAGTAATCATCCTCAAAGTTAAAATAGTAACACTTTGAGTGTGTGTGTGTGTGTGTGTGTGTGTGTGTGTGTGTGTGTGTGTGTGTGTGTGTGTGTGTGTGTGTGTGTGTGCGCGCTTATTTGTGTGCAGATCATTACAGGTTCAACAGAGCCTTTTTTCCTTGCAATTAGAGCAATTTTTGTTCCTTTTATTTCATTTTTCAAAACGTTCAAACACATTCTGGGACATACTGGATGTATGTAATTGACATGCTTCGAATTAAAATCCCAGTGGTATTAAGGCGATGTTTACATGCTCAGTGTAGCATATAATCATTTGGATGAGAAAATGAATTGATTTCTTTGCAGTCTGACGCTGAGTACTATCAGCCCACTTGTCATTTCTTCAGGATAAAAAGTACTTTCCGTACGGTCAGATTTTATGCAGGGAGATGGTGTCATTGATAATGGGGGAAAAAAATCATTTGTTGGAAAAAAAAATTACTAAGAAAATATATTTCCCGCTATTCTCAAAATCGCGCTTTTCGTATGCCCAGTTTCTGGCCTCCTCGTTCTGAAAATGTAATTTTTAAATCATTATTCATGCAGATACAGGCTCAAGGTGCACATGGACAGATAAAGCTGCTCTCCATGTAGCAGCCACCCTCAACACCCATTAAACCGTTACTGGAGGTCTGACCTGGACCAAATAAGCTGCTGGTAAATAGCCTTATCCATTCTGCTACTGATCCAAGGAGCCTGCCATGAGAGGGCTTTGTGATGTCAAGTGGTGGGAAAGGAGACACACACACACAAACCTCGCCGGCGGTAGCAGTCTGGCATGTCTTTGTGTAACACTGAAGATAACCGAGCACATACACTGGTCTCTCTCTCTGTCTCTCTCCCACAGTATCTGTCTCCTTCGTACAAAGGCAGCCACAGGGACATATTTGTCACTTGCCCAGATGTTTTTCCAAGGTCTTTTATTCCAAGCAGTCAATCATATGAGCTGGAATGTCCCTAATGTGAAATCCCTTTGGTGCAATGGCCTTGTGTATGCGTTTGGGTTTGTGTGTGCATGTGTGTGTGTGTGTGTGTGTGTGTGTGCATGTGTGTGTGCGTGCATGCGTGCGTGTGTGTGTGTGGAAGGTCAGTCAAGGTGAGAGGAAAGTGCAGTTAACCTGAGACACAGAGGGGTAATATATTAATAACAGCTACAGCACACACTGCACACATACACTAAGCTATTTCTCTGGTCTAATGAGGTCTGTCACTGCTACACACACACACACACACACACACAGACACACACCTACACAGATTTTAAGTGACTTGGCCGGCCGCGTACACTTTGTTTCCACACTTTCTCCGTTCATGATTCATTTCAGTGCAAACCAATCCATTCCCAGTTTAATGATGCAATCAACTGCAATGACTTAATGAAAGCGCGTGTGCCTCGATGCAAAGAATAATATGTCACAATTATTGCTAAAATGTCAGAAATGTAAAAATCTCTGTATAGCCAGAGCTGTGATGCTCACTTAAAAAAAAGTTCCTCCGTTGACAGATGACAAAAATGGCCACGTCATGAACAGACATGAAATATTATATTATGTTTCCACTCTCACTGAGTTCAGTCTTTTAATAAACAGCTACGGTCCTGATCGTCAGTGATTATCAACAGCACTGATTTCGATGCATTTTTATACTTTGTGCAGTTAAAAAAAAAGCTCCCGCTTGTTACCTTAGAGTATAAAGATGTCCACTTCCCAAAACTGCTATTAAAGTTCTATTATTTCTCTGAGTAAAATTCTTCAACCAACATCAGTCGTGATCATAACTCATGCGTATCATCTGTACTGTAGAACCGTATCAAATATTCATTCATTTTTTGAATTTTAATCCTTTAAACACACGTTTTGGACATGATGATTGATGTTTCTAAATGAAAAAATACAATTAAAAATATAATATCTTCTATATTTCTCCACACACACACACACACACACACACACGCCACTAAATCTGATAGGAAATACAGTAGTTACAATTTTGAAGCCAGTGCTCTGATATCTTTCTTTTCATGATCAACATGGCTTTCACATTTTTTTTCTATCCGATGACCTAATTTTTTGGTCCTAATATAGGTCTGTGGAGGAAGCTCCAAATAATAACAAAGACAGAGGATTTTTATTGAAAGAAATATTTAATAAATTCTATTTATTTGAATTTTGAAGGACTCCCACAGCCGTGTTTGCATAGGCAGATGCTTGACGTGCACATAACACCCCTTTATTTGCTGAAAACCTGTGTTTCAGCAACACCGATCTCCCCTTGCGAACGAACAAAGCTAAAGGCGTGAAGCTCCGCGGTTTAAAT
The DNA here is from genome assembly GCA_037367275.1 of Coranthus polyacanthus. Taxonomy (NCBI): domain Eukaryota; kingdom Metazoa; phylum Chordata; class Actinopteri; order Kurtiformes; family Apogonidae; genus Coranthus; species Coranthus polyacanthus. The sequence continues at coordinate 34,323,704 of JAPQRN010000005.1, read as the reverse complement.
GTACTGTGACAGGGCTGTACTGACCTCGCCGTACACTTCTGAGCGCTAATGGATAAAAGAGAGCCATTAAAAGAAGCAGAAAAATAAAAAAATTAAAAAAATAAACGTAAAGGTGAAAATGATTTGAAGGAGATTCATGTCAAACCTCGTATGGTGTGCTCTGCCATATTTGGAGGTTGTTAGCCCCCTCAACCTTGCTCCATAATGAAGAGGTGCTGCCTGCCCACTGAGCTGTCTCGTCTGATAATTATTTTGACATTACCCACTGAGGGCTGGAGGGGAATTATCCTCCACAGCGTCTGCTTGCCATACATTCTTCATAATCAGCCCCGTCATGCATGGATAACTTTGTGCACGTTGGAGTCCGCCAGTATATAACATCTGTGTGGATGTGCATCGGCATTGAGGATAACATGGTATAAATGGCCCTCAAACACATGCAGTTTTTTTTGCTCTAATAGCTGCTCTTCTTGATAAATATGAAACTCAGAACATCCATCTACGAGCCTTTGGCATAACACTGTGATGTAATTGACAGGGTGGAACCTGTCACGTACAGGGATGTGAACCGGCATTCCGAGGGAGAACGAGCCCAGGTGTTCATCACAGTTTGATCAAGTCACCAAATGTGGGGGGTTTGTCTATACGTTTACCCTTATGGAAAGTCATAGTAATGGATTCAATACAGTAATTCATCTGACCTATGTCATTCAAGATTGTAATCTTCTCATAATGATTCATTTAGTCAATAAGATATGGTTGATCTCAGTCCATTCACATAAGTTTAGTTCGGTCTAATTAAATTCAGATCAGTAGAAATGCTTTAATCCCAATAGGTGAACCTTCAACAAATAGCGTGGGCAAGTAAAGTAGGTTTCCAATAATATTCGCCGCTTTACACAGAACTGTAATTCACTAATGTCCTTGCAGGAGCCAGGGACAAGCAGCTTTTGCGGTAAATGATATGAAAATGTGTTAATGGCTGTGAAAATCCTGCCGTCTTTGGAAAATGTCCCATTTGTCTTAATATTCACAATGCTCCGCGAAGACAACCTAATGACTGCAATGCATCACCTGGGTGCGGGATTGCAATAAAAGGTCTGAGTGTGAGTCTACCATTTGAAAATGACACATAACATGAGAGATTTTTTTCTGTCTCTGCATTTCTCATTGCACATTTAAGTGTTACATGTGCAATGCATCATATAGGTGTAATGAATTCATGCCTCTCACACCTCTGTCTCTTTAAAATTCAGTTCATATGCAGTATAGTGTGATGCGCATACATATATATATAGGGAAAAGCGAACAGTTTTGGCACTTCATCACCTGCTGCTGGAGTTTGTGTTGATCTCGCAAAGGATTCAATCTCAGGTGACTTCTCCTGGATTTTAAAATGTCAGATCACGCAAGCAGTGCAGAGATTTTAGCCAAACAGCCCCTAAACCTGCCATCAATTCTAACCCAAAGGCTTTTAGTTACCCAAACGTAACTCAAGATACCTCAACGTCGCTTAACTAGCAACAAGCAAATACTGAAAGGAAAGCAAAAGGAAAAGACTCACAGCGACCATTTTGCAGATACATCTGCAGCCGAGGATTTGCGAATACATTTTTTTGCTGGGGGGGGGGGGTCAACCCACATGACTGCATAACATAACATGAAAGAAATGGATGCTTGTCTGGTCCTTGGCTCCAACAGTAGTGCTCACTACAGTGTGTAATAAGTCATTATTAAGTCATGTTTCTAAAATGACTATTGATTTTGTCCCACAGCGAGCGCTAGCTGTCGAGAGCCTCGACAGAATTCGCAGATAGAGAGATGACTGAAGTTTCTATAAGGACGTTCCCTGCAGATGATCAGTTATCACGCACAGCTGATGATGAATCACTTTACAGTTCTTTGATCAGTTTGTGCTTTTCCCTTATGCGATATTCCCCTAGAACCATTTCCATCTGTATTTTCTACTCTGCCTGGCAGGGGAATCGATGAATGTTTGAATGACTTTGCAATGGCTGAACTTGTCTGAATGGATAAGGAACGAGTGAATGACGTATGAGACGAGTATATTTCAGAACATGTTTTTTTAACTTTAACATCTGTCTCGAAAAGAATGTTTCCTCTGCTTCACCCGTTTGGTGCAGTTGTGGTGATTCTGCCTCCTATTGTTGCACTTTACCGCAGTCGGATATTTTATTTAATATGATCACTGAATGCATGCATGTAGGCTGTATGTGTGTGTACATGTACGTGTGTGTGTGTGTGTGTGTGTGTGTGTGTGTGTGTGTGTGTGTGTGTGTGTGTGTGTGTGTGTGTGTGTGTGTGTGTATGTGTGTGTGTGTAACCCATTTAGCTCAGTGTCGGACATTCTGAAAGTGTATGTCATAATACATTCAAGTCTATTAATGCATGGTAATGAAACAGAATCCAAAAGAGGAAACACATGCATGCACACACACACACACACACACACACACACACACACACACACACACACACAAGACCGCGTACACACACACACACACACACAGCGCTGTATGTCTCTGATAGCTTCTATTATCTAGGTCTCCCTCCTGGCTGCACATCAAACATGGATGAGCTCCAACCATAAAAGGCTCCATTTTCCTTTGATTTATACAAGGAATAAAAATCGGAAAGGTGAAAAGTCCAAACCATGCATATTTTATCAGCTTGCTGACACCAAAGGCAAGACGGAACAAATTCTAACACAGAGCAAAACTTAAAATAGACCACGATAGGACCAAACACAGGAACTGCAATACCAAACCCGCTGCCCGCATTGGCCAAAAAAACATCCATCCATTAAAAAAAAAAAAGGTCTATATATACAAATAAGTTCAATTTTAACCATCTTACAAGCCAAAGTTTTGACTTGGCATGATTAATTATTTAAATAAAGACACTACCCCTGGTGTCTTGTAAACTTAGTGTTGTTTGTTTTGGGTTTTTTTTTTTTTTTGACTAGACAACACTGTAAACATGATATTTTACGTAGAGTCGCGCTTTCTGTTGATACAGCAGAGATTGATAAAACATACAACTTTGCTATCTGTCCACTCGATCTCTTCACTCAACTTTAGGATCAATAAACTAATCCTCAAGGCCCCGTTTGTCTTATGCCTTGTTAAAAGTCTGCGTTGATTACGGATCAGGAGTCTGGCCGTGAGAAGCTTTATCTGTGAGTCCCCACAGTGTTTCTACTAATAGTTTTTATCATGGGGGGGGGGGTTATCATGGTTTATAATGTAGTTTATCACAACATTATAAGAATATTTTACTGTGTGAGACTTCTAATCACTTCTAATCATGCACAGTCTTTCAAATGATTAAAAGTGCAGTATGTTATGGCATTCTAGTGAAACTTTATGTCTATTATATTATACGCTCTAAACCTAACCCTTGAAATATGAACACAATTGGCAAAAACAATGTTGCCATTGTACCTTTCCGCAACTCACGGATGTAGATAATCTCAGCATAATTTGTCATTGAAGGATGCGTCACTTTGTTGCAAGGAAATATTGTCTCTTGTTGAAGGATCTGTGACTTCTTCTGCCTTTCCTCGATAAGGATTCCCCAGATTTTGCCACCAGAGGTCGCCGTTCACGTCCCAAGAAATGTACCCTGGTTAGTGTTAGGATCACGGTTTGGTTCAAGACCAAGTCACGACCAAGATGGAGAAAATACCAAGACTTTGAGGGGTTGAGACCAAGTCGAGACCAGACGATGCACAGCAAGGGCATTACGGCAGCCGAGTTTTTCAGATATTATAGACTGATGTGGTTTAAGGGGTGAGACGAGTCCTCTTTGAGTGACAATGAGACGAGACCAAGATTTTCTGAAGACAAAAAAAACAATCTGGAGTACTACAACACTATAGTTTTCTAATCACATCTTTGTGGGGTTTTTTTCTCTAATAAACCTAACCCTGGTATCTTTTCCTTACTCTAACCAAGTGCTGCCATTGCCTGTACCTAAGCCACTGGACCTTTAAAGTCCCGTGAGTAAGAGTTAGGGTTATCTAATTACAGAAATATAATATTCACAATTATGTTTTCATTAGTGTGTAATCACGTTCGAGCCGTAGCTCAGAATGGACTTCTTCCATTTTGCGTCGTGTGGAAATCTCGTGTTAAGGTACATCGCCATCACCTGCTTACGCCTGAGCGTGGACCAGAGTTGATGTTCTAAAAAGCCCAAAACGGACAAAACGAGGACCTGTTGCACTCGTAGCTGCCATAAACGTATCTAGAAATGTAGAAATGGAACATATTGTTGATTCAAAAACACTGGTTGGAAATATACAGTGTGTGTCTGTTTTTTGTCTGGGTTTTTTTTCATATATTCACTTGAATTGCAATGCAGTATTTTTTTAAACACCAGCTCTTTACTGCTACCACATGTCCAGTAAGAGCTTTCCCTTCCTGCAAATATGGCTCACACATTGCACAACCTTTGCAAACACTTTTTTTTTTTTATTTTATTAGTATCCAAACCATTCACCTGCACTGCCCCCGACACGCTCATCTGTCTGCACTGTACATCCATCTGCCCAACCTCCCCTCCCCTCATTTCTTCCCATGTATCGCTCCACTCCCATCCCCACTTTTCCTCCCTCATCTCATCCTTCCTTCCTGTCTCCTGTTGTTCCCACTCCCCATTTTCTCCCCTTCCCCATTTCTCCATCCATCGTGCCTGAATAATGCAGCGGCTATGCAGCTGCACTGCCATTGTCCCTGCTTCAATGTTAATGTTGTGTCCTTGTCACAATTATTGGGTCACTATCATCCATCAAAGCTAATCATTGTCATACACATACATGGACAAACAAAACACATTACGGAGAACAAAGGCACACACGTGGAGAACAAAGGGCGCACATGGAGCGCGCACAAAAGCTCTGAGACATGATGCGGTTTATGATGCTCGTGTTAAATTAAATGATGCACTTTGAAAAGGCAAACACAACAGGCGGTTAATTTCTGAAGTGAAACAGATGCCACGTGTAAAATACACAGCTGACATCAGGAGATAGGGTTGCGTGTTTGCGTTTGTGTTCAGCGGGGTTTTTTTTTTTTGTTAAGTAAATCGTTTAAAACAAGGTAAACAAAAAAAAAATCGGCTTACATTTGCTTAGGTCTGAATCAACAACCGGTCGTTCAAACAAGTGGCTCGGTCCCGCTCGTCTTTGCCTGACAAAACAATGCGATGAAAAGCGGGATTGTGAAATTAAAAGGCCACTGGAGAAAATGACAAAATAAAGCAGGCGTTCTGAAATGAGGAGAAAAGAAACTATGATCTGCAGTAAAATAACGTGATATAAATATTACTTCACATAGTCGTAGTCACATATAATTGTCAGTATGTATTCATCTCATTATAAACACTATTCAGTTCCATTGTTACATGGTGGCCTTTTGTCATTACTTTAAATTATTTCTTATCAAACAGCACAAATCTGTGTAGAAGGGCTCGAAAAAAAACAGCCCCCGAAAGCTCGTCATGCGTCTCTCACTACACTGTGCACTGGCAGGTTATCAGAAAATGTCAGCGCAGAGTCGTTCACCAACCTTAATTCATCGTTGTTTGCGGGTCGTCAACAATCTCGACTGCTTGTCCTTTAAGGTGAGTGTTTTTGGTTTGCTTTGCGCACCGAGGAAACCCGTGAGTTATACGTCTGCTCTCGCCAAGACTTCATATGTCATGGATTCCATTAAAACTGACTGAACAGCAGACGCCGTGAGTGACATTTGTTCACAGAGCCATATTTGAAGGCAATTCATAAATGTACTTACTATATGTGGGCTTTAGAGAAATAAAACAGCCACGGACATCACTCTTTCCACAACGGTCATGCACTGTTTTAAAGAGGTTCTGGACATAATTTGCAGTGAAATATTTTTTGCAGACTTTGCGATGGTGTAAGAAAATACTGATGCACATTCTCAAAAACATGTTTTAATTAATAGTTTACATGCATAGATCCATAGCAGATTTATTTACTGATCAGACGTGGGAAGCAACAAACTACAAATGCTTTGTTGCTGTACTAACTTTACTCGAGTATTTATTTTTCTAACACGTTTTTACTTTTTCTGCCTACATTCAGGGAGGTTCAGCCGCTTTGCGCAGGAACAGTCGGTTTAAATATAGAAATACTTTGCTTTTGCTCTTTGAGTACATCTCAGAGCTTGTACCTTTGAGCTAAGACGTTGAATCTGTACTTCTACTGCCACCAGAGCATCTGTACTTCTACTTCATCGCGAGTACTAGTTCCACCTCTGTTACTGATAAAAGCAAATGTTAATTCTTCTCCTCAGGTTGCACAAAAAGTACATTGCCATGATGTCGGATGTTACAAGGATTGCAATAAATGCAAATGTAGATCCCGCTGTTGTAATGGCATGAAAGAAGTAATATTTTTATTCAGATTTTATGCATATGGTGTCAGTGTCCCTAAAATTAGGTTTTTTAAAATCTCACTACATCGCATGATGACACGTATTGTCAGATTTTTGCCAGTACAGAATGATTTGTGTGTTTTTCTTGATCACATTTTTGTTTGGCTTTGCTACAGACCCATGGATTTAGAAAATAGATCGTTCCTGTGGCGGGGGGTGGACTCTTTTTTCTGTGTGATTTTCATCAAACAAACAGTTTTCAAGGAAGGCCTCTGTGTATGGATTTGGACTGCCACTGATGTTAAGTATTTGTAGGGGTGGGACTGAAGAAAGGGGGCCAGTATGGATTAGGTTAAATAGACCCATTAAAACATGAAAGGCTGTTGATAGCTGACGTGGGAGTATCAGACATCTCCTCTTAGAGACCAGGGCTTTGGGGTATTGGGATTATGTGCGATTGTGTGTGTGAGTGTGTGTGTGTGCGCATGCTCCAAATGAATCGATAGTGATGAGAGCTGCCTGGTTTCTATTACCTTTTTAATTATCCTCCATCAAACAAACATGATAGCACCTTGAGATCACTTAGGCCATGCTTCTTTGCACCCACAAACCATGAAACACACATAATCACGTGTCTTTGTGTATGTGTGTGTGTGTGTATATATATATATATATATATATATATATATACACACACCAATACAGGCGGAGAGTGAAAATGTCAGGGACATGAAGTGGAAAGAAGTGTTCAGCCAAAGTGTAAATGGCCTAAATGACAGAGCGACGTGTGCAGTTTGACTTAAGCGCCATTTTGCTTTAGAAAGACATATTGCTGCAGACTATCTGAAGAAGATACATCTGCGGTGTCAGATTTGCCTCCTTAAAAAGGTTCTTTATAGCAGCAGGAAATAAAGCTGACTCAGTTTTTCTTGTCAGGTGATGGAATGACTATTATTCTTCATCAGTCTTAAGTCGGATTATCGAGCACTGTTTTAAGAGCTGTGCAACAAAATGCATGCGCTATTTATCAGTGGTGCAAGGATTCAGAACCTTTACTTTAGTAAAAGTACTAATACCACACATGAAATAGCAACATGTACTTAGAGTGTGAAGTGTTTTACTATTATACATGATGTTTTTGATCCATTTTACTGCTGCTTTCAGGTACACGTTGCATTTTACTGCTGTACATGTTTAAGCTCATTTGAACTACTCCATATACTGTTGGTAGTTTAATCTACAGCGATGCATCATATTCTATCAGATCATCGTACGTTTAGGGTCGCTGTCGTGTGAGAGCCACGTATCTCTGCAACGTCAACTCTTCATGAGTTCAGAAAAACAGGTTTTCAGCTTCGTGACGATGCACTTTCCACTGAATCCAAGAGGGTTTTGAAGAGTTTATTTAGCTTAAGAAGGAGGAGAACTTTCTCAACCTAGTTTATCCCCAACATTCAATATCAACACATTTTGAGATACGTGGTTTTCACTAGACAGGTAGGGGATGAAAAACTGTTATCTGAAAAATAACTAAAGCCGTCAGACAAATGTAAAAAGTACAATATTTGCGACTGCGATGTAGTGGAGTAAAAGAATAATGTTGCATGTAATGGAAATATTCAGTAAAGTGTAAGTACTCAAATATGTACTCAAGTGCAGCGCTTGAGTAAACACATTGAGTTGCACTCTGCCCTTTTATAAACGATGGTTTAGATGCTTTGAATCATTATTCAGGTCTCCTTTGCTGTTACATAGAGAATAGTAGCAAATTAACCGGACCAAAGCAGATAAAAACAACACATACATTCACAAAAGAGTAAAGGCAGCAGGTTAATTAACTCTGTTCTGTGAAGAAAATGTAACAGATGCTTCAGTTAGATAGGATCGCATTCTTTCATTTATCTTTCACTGCTTTACCAGTGCTTTCAGTTTTAGCCTTGTTTAAGATGTGCTGCCGCACTGACCTCACAGAGCTTGAAAGTGAGAGTCAGCTCTAAAATACAAACCCACCCCTAACTATGTTCTCCTTGTCAGAAAACAAGCGAGCAGTTGTTGCCATCTGACTAGTCATAAATTATTAGCCTTTCAGGTTTAAATCAAAATATGTTTGGAGATAATGACTTGACAAAGAGGAACCAAAACGAGCCACGTTGGACGGTGCGGCTGAAAAAGGAGCAACATGGCCGCGGTCGGTGTCTGATAGACAGCTGTGAGAAGTGTCTGTGTCTGATTAGGCTGAGCTGCCAGTCCTCCCTCTCCGTCTTTCTCTTCTGGCACGATTACATAACAAGGCAATCTGCAGTCGAATCTGTCCGCGTTGTGTATGTGTGTGAACAGTACGTGCATGCGACTGGGAGCGGGTTTTGTGTGACTCAGTGCATATTCGTGACCTAGATACGTCCAACAGTCTCTCATGGCTTCATTAGCGCATGAACCAAAAGTTCAGAATCTATAACCTTCAAATGATCACCCTCCTCTCCACTGCGCGTTGTGTAGATGTTTTGCTCGACTACTGATTCGACATATTACCGCTCTCTAACCTTTGTCTGTCTCATTTCCTCCAACTTCTTTTTCCTCTTTGTCTCGCTCAGCTTGGAAGTCCATGAAAGGTAGCAAAGTAAGAAGTGACACGTGGCATTTCCATCCAGACGTTTTTTTGCGTTTTGACGTTCCCCCCTCCAAGTGGAAAATGTCAAAAACGCGTGTGATTAGGGGACGATAAATGTGAATAAGTGCATAATTATGTGTGTCTGTGTGTGTGGACCACCGAATTCATACAAGAAACAAACAGAAATACTATATAAGATGCAAAGCAATAATGAAACACCACTGTTTTTTGTTAAAATACCTCTTAGTATCAGCTCCTCAGTCGCTGCATTTTCTTTTGCACGTTTTCTGAGAATTTGGCTTTAGGAAGACGTTGAAGATTGAAACAATTTCAGAGGTCAGTCAGAGACGTGAGTCAGAACTATCACAAATTTAAAGTACTTTGTTGTTACTCCAGAATGTAAAACTCACTTGCTTCATGTTCACTTGCGACTTATTAAACCTCATCCCTCCAACGTATTTAACCCGACTGTAACAAATGAGGATAAACTGTAAGAAACAACCAACATAGCAAAACATTATTGATGATGTAACTGTCAAGATCACAATTATCATTTTAGGAAAGTTGATTTAAGTGAAGTTAAACACTCAATTTGCATATTATCTTAAATGAAAAGATTTATTTTTGCTTAATATAATTTTCAGCTTTTATCCTCGTTGGTATTTAAAAGCATGTTCACCATCCTTTGGTTTTTGTCATCACATAGTTTTCACTAATTTCAAGTCAAAATTATTTGTATTATATAGTGAAACCAACAGGGGGTCATTTTGACCCCAATATAAAATACCCACAGTCATTCAAACCGAAACTATTTTTGATTTTATTTGTTTCGATACAAAATAGAGACCTTGGTGACCGGCTGTTGGATATATGGTCATTAAAATCTGGTTAAATGTGGTTCAGACTATGCTCAGAGTATGTGAGAGGAGTAAACATTTGCTACTTTCCTGCAAACATGAACTCAGGAAGTAGTTCCGTCGACTAAAACCGGGCAAAACTGTATGTTTTGGACTGAGGTTTTCTGGGACCCCAGTACCTTGTTATTTTTAAAAAAAAACACACTAATTAAAACAGAAACAGGAAACAGTCATGAAAGGAACCAACTGACTGACAAAGTCATGGAGAACTGGAATGTCAGAACAAAGCAGCTGTGAGATATGACAAAAAGTAAACCTCTGAGGACTGCGGGGACCCGAGTAGGTTAAGCAGAGAGAAAAAAAAAAAGCAACTGATAATCATTTCTACTGAGGATTCAGGAGGGAGACTTCCATGTTTATCCCAGCTTTGGAAGTGCCATTCACCTACCCTTGGTCTAAAAAAAAAAAAAAAAAAAAGTCAGAGTTTTACCTCTGGAAGTCCTGAAATGCAGTGACTGCTCCTGTTTTGCAGCTCTATCATACAGATAAGGCAGGCGGTACAGGAGAGTTATCAGTTCCAGGACCACTGCAGCATTTCACTACCTCTTTCTCACTTGCCCTTCGCTTTTCTTCCTCCGTTGCCGAGTCCCGCCTCATCACCTCTCTTTCTCTCTTCCCACTCCTCTGGCGTTCTCTCATCCCCCC
>JAPQRN010000005.1:34267368-34285546 GCA_037367275.1 Coranthus polyacanthus | reverse complement strand
CCTCTCCTCGTTTCTCCTCTCCTTGTTTCTCCTCATTTCTCTTCTCCTCATTTCTCCTCTCCGTGTTTCTCCTCTCCTCTCCTCGTTTCTCCTCTCCTCGTTTCTCCTCTCCTCGTTTCTCTTCTCCTCGTTTCTCCTCTCCTTGTTTCTCCTCATTTCTCTTCTCCTCGTTTCTCCTCTCCTCTCCCAAAAGTCACAAGAGCTTTAAACAAAGACTAGTTGGGGAGTGTGTTTTGAGTTCTCTTAGACGCACTGTGCGTACATTTGTGTTGTATCTGTTATTTCTGTTGTCATGTCTTGACACATTTTGTGTAGCCTGTTAAATGTTTTTATTTTCTCATTTACATAATATTGTTTATGAATATACTCTGTGTGACTTGTTGTTTCCCATCACAACTCATGTTCAAGAAATAAGAACCGGAAATGTGAACTGTGTGTAGCTGAGGTGCAATCGGGCAATGCAGGAGGTTATTAAACATTTACAACATACGTTTTGTCTTGCAATAAAAGTGTCAAGTAGTGGATTAACCAGAATTTACTGCTAATTATGAAAGTAGCAACATTTCACATATTCTGCCTATGATTACATTTGTGGGCATGAAAAGGCCGTTTAAACAGTCTGAATTCAGTCCCCTCCAGCCTTTTGCATCGTCTGATTGCATCCCATCGCTGTCTGTCAGATATGGATTTATCACATGATCACCTGTCATCCAGTTAGTGTCTCTTATTGCAAAGAAAGAAGGCAGCTCTACTTTTGTCTGCCTTCATGTCAATAAGAGTTGAACTGTACATGTTTGTAAATCTCATCCTACTAATTTGGAATGAAACGCCTCATGTTTACCATCTGTTTGCTTTTATTTTATTTCCTTTTTGCGCTGGTCCCGTGTGTGTTTGTGTGCGTACATGTGTGTGCATGTCTTGCGTGTGCTTGTGTGTGTCTGTCCTCTGTAGCAATTGCTCAGATCTATGGGGTCTAGGCTCAGGCCACACGATAGAGCAGTGGGACTCTACAGGCATGTACGGATACCCTGACCACGGCAGGTGAATATACTCTCACAAACACACAGTGAATTCCCAGAAACTATATGAAACCAAATTGTAATGCAGGTGAGCTGCTGTCTTACCACTGCTATCGGTGTGAAAATCAGTCACACAAGTAAAAAAGAAATAACTGAGCATTATTGACTGTACATACTATCAAATTAAACATACTGTTATATAACCAATTACCCAGTGCATTTCTTGAAAAATTAATGCGAAAACTTTGCAACCTTGCAAAAGCCCAAGGCTGTACAAAGCCTTGGCGCTGAATTTCATCATTAATATTTGTATTTCAAGCCTCATCTATTACTTATTCCTTATGACTGGATTCATTGGGTTGGAATTTGTACTAAACATCCAATAAACCCTTAGGGGAATTTGCAACATACATTCATGTAAATAGCTGTTGCTGAAATCAAATTAGTAAACATAAACGCTACCTGAAGGAACAATTATTTATTTTCAAAAATGAATATCCTGTATAAAAAACTGACTACCACAGATCTCTTTAAATCTGAAGCTGAAAAACAGACATTTGATTATATTTTCCCAAGAAGGATTATTTGAATTTCCTTGAACCGTGTGAACATTCATTGACACCTTTGAGCAGTAGTGGTATAATAACTAATATTAGTTTTTGAAAATGAAAAATTCTTCATTCAACTAATTATTTGTGTGAATTAACTGATTTCAGGAACAATTATTTACATGAACACGCGTTGCAATTTATCCTTAGTGTTTCTCAGATGTTCAAAACAAGCAATTGGTGAGGTTTAAAATACACATACCGATGATGAAATTTAGCACCGACGGCCAACCTTCAAAGATCTATTAAAAAAGTGTTTGGAGCAGAGCTTTAGTATTTAGCAAGGTTTCATGAACAGACGTTTTCACATGAATTTTTTTTAAGGAAATCCATGTCACGAACTGGGAGCGCCGGGGTGAGTTGGTTTGAAATAACCCATATCTATATTTTCTATAAAACTGGATTAGTCAATTATAAACTTGACTTAAAAGGAAATTAAACTTTATTTGGTTTTTCCAAGTTAATCACTCTTGACACAGGTTTAAAAGCCATAATACACAACCACTGTCTTGCACTTCATTGGCTGACATGCTGGTTAGATTTTTTTTAGAGTTTTTTTTTTTATTACTCCTATTGTTTTTATTCAGATTTAGACTAGAAGGAAAAAGACGCCTATAATGATGTTTAAAGACTTCAAACAAGAAGCTATGAAAACACAAACACCTTCAAGTGTCCTTCCCAGCTTATTGAATCCTGTCACGACTGGAGCACATCACTGACCTGTTATTCATCCTCATTCCAACACTTTCAGGTCACTGGACGGGCGTCTTCAGGTGTCCCATCGTAAAGGCCTGCCCCACGTCATCTACTGTCGCCTGTGGAGATGGCCTGACCTTCACAGTCACCATGAGCTGAGGGCCATCGACACCTGCCAGTATGCCTTCAACCTGAAGAAGGATGAAGTGTGCGTCAATCCCTACCATTACCAGAGAGTGGAGACGCCTGGTAATTATCCTTGACAATTGCGCGTGGGTGTTTCTCTGAAATACTGCTGGCTGTGTTCTTCAAGGTGCCCTCTATCAACACTGTAATCACTGTGGTTATGGTTGGGAGACACTTGTGGTTTTTTTGCATATTTATTTTCGTTTTCTGCGCGTTTGTGTAGAAAATACAGTCATAATGTTTCTGAATCTGCGTATGTGTATAAGAAACGAACTGTCAGTCAAGAGCGGTCAAGTAAATGGTAAATGATCAAGCATCTATATTTGGCTTTTCTACCACATTGGTACTTAAAGCACTTTAATATGCGTCTCACCCATTTGTAAGCACACACACATTCACACACCGGTGGCACAGCCTTTGGGAGCTATGTGGGGTTCAGCGTCTTGCCCGAGGACACTTTAACATATGGGCATGAGCCGTGGACCCACTGTACCTCCTGAGCCACAAGGTCAAGCTCTGAGGTGCGTTAAATTAATGTAGAATTATGATCAGTTTATTCTCACACTGTTCTGTTTTTTTTCTCCAGTTCTGCCTCCAGTGTTGGTGCCACGCCATACAGAGATTTTGACAGAGCTCCCACCTCTAGATGACTTTACAAACTCCATCCCTGAAAACACCAACTTCCCTGCGGGAATAGACCCCCCAAATAACTATATACCAGGTTTGTATATAGGGTCTTTTACAGAAATTCTGTTTTTCTTTCTTTCTTTCTTCTTTATCCATCCTTCCAATATAGTATTAGAAAAGTCCTGTAATTCACCTCTAACCATCATCGTCTCACAACGAAACACCATTTGTTTGTAATTGATGGTTATGAATTAAAGGGATAATGTGTAACATTTCCACATTCAAAAATCCAAGAGCGACAAGCCTGTGTTTATCTACTATGTTGACTTCTGTACTCGACACTATATCATATGTCTCCAACAATGTTCAAATCAGATAATTTCTAATTCTAATCAATGTAATGGACTGTTTCATTTGGTCATCAGTCAATGGCGTCATATCCCCTTTACAGGAAAACACAGAAAAACACCAGATACAACGCCAGAGACACAGTAATACATTATAAATAATAACAGCAGTAAAACAGCATTTTGGGCACAGTGCATTTTTTTTATTTGCATGTAATTTTGCAACACAGTAGAGAGTGTAATGATATATTTCAGTATTGATCTAGTTTACTATAATGTGCAGTCACCAAGCCAGTGTCTACGGTGATGTATTGTTAACGACTAACTTACTATTAAATATGTCGTCTCATTTAACATTACGTGAGCGTAACGTTTCTTGCAGCTTTATTAGAATGAAATGACATGAGTCCTGTCAGATATATTTTCATTGCAATAGTGGTGAAAACGACTCCCATGATCCCACGCTACTTCACAACGCTGTCAAACTTTGTCTTTTGTAATTGTTTTGATCGTGAGACCTCTAGCAGCAGACATTACATACTGTGTGTTTAGCACTGAGATTTATTTACTGATCCCTGTACAGTACCGTATACGAATTGCGTGTTTGTTTGGTTTCTGTTTTTAGAGACTCCTCCACCTGGCTACATAAGTGAGGATGGAGAAACGAGCGACCAACAGATGAATCAAAGTATGGAATCAGGTAGACTAGTTCAGTAGTGCGCTAGTGTACATTTTGTGAATGACACTGCTTGGGGGAAAAAATGAACATTGTAAGGGTCTACAATCACACAAATAAATGTGTGTATTGTCAACAGTCGACGGCACAATATGCTAAACATAAAGTATACAACAGGAACATTTTCTTTGTTATTTATGATATTTTGTCTCCCAGGTTCACCAGCAGAACTGTCACCAAGCACCTTGTCACCTGTCAGTCATGGCCTAGGTAAGACTGTTTTTTTTTCCTCTGACGTTTTTTCATCACGCTTTACACTCGAGTATAATTTCAGGAATATACTAGTTGCTCATTTTCATCTGAATTATACTTTGATGTTGGTAACGTCATCATGTGTCAGAACTTTGGTGATAAAAAGGCTTTTGGATCGCAAATGAACATGCCTTTGTCATTTTTTTTTGTTTTTTTGTTTTTTTGTTTTTTTTTTTTTTTAGACCTTCAGCCGGTAACCTACAGCGAGCCGGCTTTCTGGTGCTCTATAGCCTACTATGAGCTCAACCAGCGGGTCGGAGAGACATTTCACGCCTCGCAGCCGTCTCTGACAGTCGACGGCTTCACCGACCCCTCCAACTCTGAACGCTTCTGTTTAGGACTTCTAAGCAACGTCAACAGAAACGCAACTGTCGAAATGACAAGGAGACATATAGGTACAAGCAGAAACACACAGAGATGTTGAATAATTCATATCGGTACAGAATATTTAAACGTGTAGGTGTGGCAGTGCAGCAGTTTTAAGTATTTTAAAAGGTCAGGCTTGAGAAATGTGAAAATGAGATAAAAACGGTTTAGCTGTTCCAGTAAGATGAACAGGTGCTGTATGATAAAGACTGAAACTAGCAATGGGCGACCTGGCTAAAAGATCATATCACACTGTTTTTAATCACAATCACAACCCACGGTTTGTACTGTGATCTTTCTTTTTGAAATGTACTAGACGCACTATAAACAGCAGATTAATTTCACTGTTTGAACAATTAAAAGACAATATTGCATTAAAATGCCATTATTTCCACTATAAATGACTATTTTGGTGTTAAAATAATAAATAGAATTGTAATTGCCAGTGTACGATAACTTAATAATAAAATTACAATAAAAACTCAAGTATTCTTGACATCCCAGCATGCACTTAATCAGACATTTGTTAATCTTCTGTCAACACTCGGCAAAAGGCAGGGAACGGCAGGGCTGGAAGAATATTTGCAGCTTGGCATGGCACGTCATGGATCTACAGTCTGCATCAGTAGTTTAAAACCGACATTCTGTACCTCTTTAAATGTCTTTGGCTGAATTAAAAGTGACCATTCAGTCACCTCTCTCCTGCATTTGGTCATACTTTGTCAACTTCTCAAATTTCTCACTCAGCAACAACCGTTTTGGTCTTATAAGCACGTCTGTTTCCACCAAACTGCTGGTAGCCTTGGTGCTACTCAAGTTGCATTGCTTACATGATGTTATGTTTTGGAAGAAAGTCACACGTGAAGTAATTTGTCCAATCAGCGCAGCCAAATATTAGGCTGTAGAGGTCTATTGGATTGTCGATGTGGCGAAGACATAAAAAAAGCTTTTTACAGTTGGAAACAGGAGATGGACAACATAAAATGACACAATCTCTACAATTCACCAAAATGAGAACTAGACATGTATAAGATTGATCACCCTATAAGCGGGGTCAGATTGCCCACCCGGAGTTGAAATTCCGCTCGGCCAAAACTCTAGCTTCAGTGTCTACTAACCGTGGTTGTTTTTGTCACTTTGTCCTCACATTATTTTATTTATTTTTTTGTCCCATTCTGCAGGTCGCGGCGTGCGGTTGTATTACATCGGAGGGGAGGTGTTCGCCGAGTGCCTCAGCGACAGTGCCATTTTTGTCCAGAGTCCCAACTGCAACCAGCGATACGGCTGGCACCCTGCCACAGTCTGCAAGATACCATCAGGTTTTTAAAACATGCATAGTGCTACTTACACTTATCTCTTGCTACGGAAATACTGTATATAAATGAACAGCTTGAGATATAATGGGCATATTAAATAAAGTGGCAAAGATAAAGGGTCATGCATTAAGAATGGTCTAGTAGTTATCTGTTTACTCTCTACTACAACAGCTTCCTGTCTGGTTTTCTAATAAGATGTACTTGCACTCTTGCTGTTTTGTATCGTTATTCTTGATTACACCTGATTGAAATACATGTACATTTCACGTGCGTATGCAGGGCTCCACTCGTTCCTGAAATCGCTAAGCTCTAGAATTTGAGCTGATCGAGTCCATATGCGAAACAAAAATCCGTACTGTACCATCTGACCAAAGTCTGTAACGGCTGTTTCATAATCGCTCACCTTTCTGCTAAAAATAGTCCTGTCCAAACCGAAAAACAGGAGTTGGTTTTACTTGATAGTGATAAGAAGAAGCTTGAGGAAGAACACTAAAGCCTTCCACAATGTGACAGTATTTCTCAACTCCCACACACACACTGACTCATCTGTACCCGTGTAACTTTGAACATTTCATTCCTGGCCAAATGAGCAGTGTGACCGGTAGCGAGGTGCAGATTTGTACAGAAAGGAAACATAAGGACCTTGTACACATTCAGGGTTCTGACTGTGGAGAATAAGCGCCGACAAACTGCACACCCACATCGCAAGATTCAGAATACTTTTGCTTGATGCTTTTAAGTTTTCTTAAAGTGAAGTTTAAAGAAAATAGCATAGTTTTCCTTTTTAGGGTCTAGTTATTTACAAAGTTGTAGCATACATGAACATGTTCAAAAAGAATATAACACTCATTTATGTGCTGATGCTTAGTGTGTACCTCATACACGCTGTGTTTTTTTTGTTCTAGGCTGTAATCTGAAGATTTTTAACAACCAGGAGTTTGCTGCACTGCTGGCCCAGTCAGTCAATCAGGGGTTCGAGGCAGTCTACCAGTTAACCAGGATGTGCACCATCAGAATGAGCTTCGTCAAGGGCTGGGGTGCAGAATACAGGTGTGTTACTTTCACCATCATCTTTAATGAATAAGGGCCTGCAAGTGTCTGCACATATTTGAAACTGCGAACCAACCATTTCTGTGATGGTAATTTTGGTCAAGTGTTTTGATTCTTAACTTCACTGCATCATTCATAGTGATCATGATGCAAAAACCTTTCCATGTCAAAGTACTGTACACTGATGTTTAACAACCCACCTGTCACGTGACAGAGGTTAAGTCCAGCGCAAGTATTCAGAACTGGATGTGCTCATGGTGGTCCAGCTAATCAAGCAAAGCCTGGACCGTGGTGCAGAAACGGCACCATCAGTCCTGAAAACTGACTCACGGAGTGAAGTTAAGTGCCCCCAACGTAACGGACTGAACATAAAGGTCAACTGTGCTGAATTTAGTTCCATCTAGTGGTGAGGTTGCACACACTGCTCGCCTCACCTTCCCTTTAGAAGTTCACAGGAGAATTCTGGGCTACTGTAGAAATAAGGTGCAACATGGCGGACCTGCTAAGAAGAAAGGTAATGAAAACACAGCAGTTCTTTTATCAGGTAATTATGCACTAATGAAAATGTAATTATGAATCAAATCAATTCCCCTAAATCTTAAACACTGAACCTTTAAGAATATAGAATCCACTGTTTTGATGAGAAAATGGCCAATTCACAAATCAAGGTCAGGTATAGATTGTATTATCTGTGATAATTGAATCGAACTGTTGTGTGCAGATGTGTAATCAGCTCCTTTTCGCACTTCTACAATTTGAGTAGATTAAGTTTGACACCATCTGTTTTAGCAAATAGTGCAAATGCATCTGACTTCAGACAAAAAGAGGATGATGCACCTTTATTTTGTGTCCCCACTTTAAACGAAAGATTCATTTATACCGGTTTACCTCTAGGTAGTTGTTTTAGCTTGTGCATGCTCCTAAGTGTGCTACTGTTGAAAATCTCCTTTTTTTGTGCTTTTGCTGTAAGATGTGAGAGATTACATGGTGTGTGTCTGTATCTCTTCTTCTCTCTGGCCATCCAACCGTCCGTCCAGCAAACATCTGCTCAGCCCCTGGCTCTGCTTTGTGTTGTACTCTCACTGGAGGCCGACAGCAGTGTTTGTGGGGGTGTTTTGGCTTGTCCTCACTGGCCAGGGTTAAGCTGCTGTTGTATCCTGTCTGCTTAACAGTCACTGTGTCTGCTTTCTGTAGAGCGCGGGCCAAGCCTGACAGGACCATTGAGTCTGCTGTGTTTGATCCTTTCCATATATTTAGTTATCTGTAGAAAAGGGCCCTTCCACTACCAAAACAACATTTTAAATAATACTCTTAAAGACGTATAAATAGACCACTGATTTGACTGTATTTTTTATTTTTACTTAGTTATTGACACTTTAGCTGTTTAAGTACTAAAATTCTTAAGTTGAAGCAGCACCTATTGATGCTATTGGGGATATGACAAACATTAAAATCAGTATTATACCTTAACATTAAAGTTAATCTACAGTTTAAATGTCCACAGTCTTGAATCTGCTGTTGAGCTCTCACAACATTACTAATTTAACAAACCTTTCACTTTATTCCCATTTAATTTAATCATTTACTTTCACATTTAACACTTAATTCTCTAAATACATGGTAATCACAAAATTTTAAATTTCTCATCTTAAGAGAAGTGATTATTTAATTAAGTTAATCTATCTTCACTGTGTGCTTGAAATACCAAATTGACAATTTATTTCGTAAAACCCTTTTTTTTTTTTTTTTTTTTTTTACCCAATTTTTTTTCTATTTAAAAGAATTAAAAAAGAGTTATGAACCGAAGGATTTTGAGATTACACCCCTACATAACATGCCATATATGATAGATCTAGTGCGAAATGTTGCCCCTTAATACATACATTGCTGTATTTTATTTGTACATCTCTACAGACGGCAGACGGTAACCAGCACCCCCTGTTGGATTGAGCTGCATCTCAACGGCCCCCTCCAGTGGTTGGATAAGGTGCTGACCCAGATGGGTTCCCCATCAGTGCGCTGCTCCAGTATGTCTTAAACGGGGATCTGCTAATGCCGACACAACGTCAAGCTGACTTTCTCTCAACGTTGGACTGGTGTGTCCTAAAGCAGACTGTCATCCAGTCTTAAACTGATATACTAACTAACAACATTATGGGGAAAAAAAAAGGATACACAGCAGGCCTGGGATGAGAGAACAATGCCGCTGATGGACATGAGGGAAACCGTGGCAGTGGGCCGAGCGTCAGGCTGACATTCCAGTAATCATGGACGTTACTTTTGAACTCTTCAATACAATATCAAAATGAAAACTGAGTGATGTCATAAAGGACCAAGCTACATTTATGTTTTTGGTTTTTGGGGCGAGGCTCTGATCCGGAAACACAAAGCCGGAGAGAGAGCTTTACTACACCAGTGTTTTGGCTGTGATCGCGCATGTAACCCTCTCGTTACAGGACAGCCTCTCCAACCACTAGCCCACCTCGCCGCCTCACTACCTACCGACCACAGCACAAGCTCAATTTTGGTGTCAAGATTTTCGTTTACAGAAAGTTAACATACTGCCGCTCCGGGCCCACGTTCAACCAAAGTCAACTCACACCTAGACATGCGTTTCTTAGTGTTTCTTTGTTTCTGGTGACCAAATTCCCATCCGTTCTCATGTGAGATTTTCACTTTGTTTTTTTTTTTCTGTTGTTTTGACGATGTTAGATTGGCTAAAACCCTGATCTTTGATGATGGGTGACTTCATACACCTTTTGCTTTGACAAAAAACAAGTTACTCCATCTGAGTGCTGTCTGTTGATTGGTTCCATGTAGCTACGTGTGGATTAGATGATCTGATTTCAGTGTTCGGTGGCTAATCAGCACAGATAACTGGAATGCATAAGCTAAGTGTTCCTCAGAGCAACAGTGTATAATATAAAACTGAAAACGGCTTAAATATTTGAACTTTTAGATAGCAAAAAAGGCATAAAAAGTTAGCCCCATTTTAACAGTTTGCCCATCTTTTTTTATGACCCAACAAGTTGCACTATCTTTATATTGTCCTCCTGCACGCTCACGCTTTCTTTCTCTTCATTAATTATATTTACAATTATATCATCTTGTTTATTAATGGGAGTTGTACTGTATATGGGGCTTGCAAGGTTCGGATTGGCACAAACTTGAAGAGTCTTAAAATGCAGTGGCGCCCTCTGCTGCCTGTTTGAACTCCCGTCACTTGTTTTTCACTGATGAACATTGCTTCCCCTTTATTGACATTTTGTTGCTAGGAAAAGTCCTGCTGTGTGGGACTTTTAAAAACGGCTTCTATACTGTACTTGCACTGCCCCAAATTATGCACGATTAGTATTGTTACAAGAAAGTTGCCTTTGATGTGAAATACAGCAAAAGATGTTTAGAAATATGCAGATAGGAATGTTTAAAAGCCCAGTGGAAGTAAAAAAAAAATTGGCATATTTTTAGAGTAATCCCTATTTAAAAAACAAAAAAATAGAAAAAAAAAAAAAGTGAAGATCTTCCCTGAACTGGCTTATGAAAGTGTCCATGGATCCATATGAGTTTGAATTGGATTTCTGCGCCAGATCTTTAAACCAGCTGGGTCTTAAATCAGTATTTTATAGCCCAAATCTTTTCATCTCAAAGTATTTAAGCTTTAATTGACAAGCTAGTTATACTACAAAGTTATTATTTACTTTACACATTCAATTTGTATTTTCATGTATTTTCTATATATAAATATATTTAAAATCTTCAAAGCTTTTTTGCTTTTAATTAGAAATCAGTATTTTTTTAGAATACGCCCTCTGTTTGACATTATCACAGCTTGATGATGGTTAGTGAAATATGTAGCATAGGATATAACGTTTTCACAGAAAACCGTTAAATTTGTGTGCTTTATGACTAATTGGCAAGCTCATCATTATTATCATCTCCCAGTTTTAATTCTCAAATCCTGATTTGGCTGCAAACGTGTTGTAAGTAGCTGAGTTCTGGAGTTAATCAGCTGTTGTGGCTGTTTTTGTTAGTTTCATTTTGAGCTTTACTGACTGTTAAGTTTTCAGCAAGTGTGCGACCCATATGATCGAATACATATACTACGTCCTTTACACTGAAAATCCCCTCTGTCGAAAAATCCAACAGCTCCAGTGTTTATTGTTTTTTGTAAGATTAAAACCAACCAAACCTCTTTTGGGGAGATTCGGTAGCATGGTTTATTTTGTGACGATCAGAAAATGAAGCTGGTTTGGAGATATTAGAATTTCAGCAGCTGGGAAACGCAGTATTAATTTTTCAGTATCAAAGCCTTTCATGTTCATTTTAAAGACCCAGACTCTGAATTTGTTGAGTTCTGTCTTATTTAGCAACATAGCACATTCCAGCAACAGTGCAAACGCTGCTGCAAATTTCAGCTTTTCTGCTTTTTGATTCTCATGACTATATGGTTATACACTGTTAAATAACAGTGAGTGTGTTTACATGCACACAGGATAATATGGTGTTATATCTCTGTCACGGGCTCTTTACTGTAAGTGCAGTGCTTGCTTGTATTGCAGCCTTAAAAAAAAAAAAAATAATAATACATAAGCAGAATGTTACTGATGTCATAAAAAGTGAGACATGTAAATATATGTAAATGGCACTAGGTGTATACTTGCGTCACTGTCTTGGCTCATACTGTCACATTCCATTTGATTCTCTCCAAAACGTGACAAAAACATGACTTGATGCACAGTGATGTCGGCATGCATGTAAACACATTCACCTTTCTGTATCGGATCGCTCACTCCAGCAAGCTGTGGGAGAAATGTACATTTACAAAAATAGCAGAATGGAGGTTTAGTTCGTCCAGTTTTCATGCTCATTCATACATACTGTTCTCATCCTGGAGTAACTTTTATAATTCAAGATAGAGGATGGTAATCCCCTCCTACAGGGCAGAATCTCCAAGACTGACTTCAAAAGGAAATGCTTATCTTGGAGGATGAACTGTTTTAAGTTGTTTTGACCCGGGAAAATACCCTCAAAAAGCAAAAAAAAAAAAAAAATCTATTATTTGATTGATGGACTGTGATTAAAGGACAGGCTGGGAATGAACACCAGCCATGAAGTAAAAAGGCCAGTTAATTTCCAGCACTGTTAAGTCATTTTGTTTATTTAAAAATGAGCAGCTGGCAATCGCTGTTAGCTGCATTTTACCTCGGTCATATTTTACACTAAAGTTGATCTTACTCGCTCATATCCAGACTGAAACCAGCTATGTCATGTAAATGTCCTTTATGTCCTTTACTGGGGTAAGATTTGACTACATTTCAGTGTCACGGTCTGCTTACACGCTAAATGGAAAATGCAGATACCCCAGGTTTTTGTTCTAGTCTATATGACGTCAACATGTTTGGACTGTATTCTCAGAAATAGTTCTCGATGCAATGAGTCATACATGGCGTTTTCAGATTGTTTATGCATATTGCCAGGGTCCAAACATGCCTTTTACCTGATTTTACCATTCTTATAATGAGTGCCGCCAGACAATGTAACCCGGAACCAAGCAGCTTTTCACACTCCCTGAAAAGTCTGTGCTTTAAAGATTGAAGAAGAGACCAAATGAGGTTTAGCTTAGGTTCTATCTACACATTCTGAGGGTCTACATACCTGTTTGGAGATCACATATTTTTTTTTTTTTTTCTTTTTTAATTTCAATAATTGTGATGGACAGTTGTATCCCCAAAGTAGCCCCTTTTTTTGAATGACTTCCTACGGAGGTGGCTTTTTGGGAACGTTTCTACATGTCACTAGTGATGTTGTATAGCTGTATTTTTATTTTTACCGTACATGCTGTTCCTCTTTCTTGCTGTCAACAAAGTATATTCCATTAGACAACAAGCTGTTAGGATTTCTGTCTTCTTCACACTGTTGATCTTCAAAGGCTTTCCAACTATTCTACATATACAGACATCTTCTTACAGTGTACACTAATAAAGCTGTTTTAATTCAACTGAAATTGTGTTGAGTAGATTGTGTTGTGCATGTCTCAATCCTAAAAACAAACTAGGCTTAAGAAGATGATGTCAAGTGAACTAGGCATGGAATTGCCCCAAACATTGTGGTAGCCTATTTCAAGTCATTTCAGCTATGAAAAGTCACTTTACTGGTGTCCATTTCACATGTGGCATTTTGCTTTCTCATGTAGCTGAAGTTAGAGACCTTTTATTACAAGTGTGAAATAGTTTGCGCGGCTTATATAACGAGGATGATGAAGACAATACTTTATTGTCGCATCATATTTGAAAATTTTCTTGCATCACAGCCACATATTGGAAACCGTGACTTTATGTGGACAAGTATTTGTACTACAATATTGTAGAACACTCATAATAAAAAGTAAAAAAAACCAGAAGAATTCATCTACTTGCCCTAAAAGTTTTTGGAGACAAATGCAGCGTGATGTTTCTAAGCTAACAGATGTTCTATCATTACGCCCAAGTATTTGTATAAAAAGAACCTGCTTGATTTTTAACATACTGACAATCAAATTTTATGAAAACCTGTTGTGAAATCCACAAAAAAAAAAAAAAAAAAAAAAAATCATGCCTTCTTCATATGGGAAAATGTTCAAGTTGGCTCATCTTTCTGCTAAATGTAGAATTTTTTCCTCAAGGATAATAAAATATCTATAAGTAAAGGTTGGGAGACGTGTTGTTTAATTAGAATTAGCATATAAGTTATAAGTTAAATGTTACGTAAAGTGTCCAAACAATATGCTAGTTGTGGGCGGGGCTTATTCTAAAGATGGCGGACGCTAATGCGCAACCGTCAACGTCAAGAATAGAAGCTGTCACTAGAGGAAAATGTAAGCTAGATGGTCCGATTCTTTGCATATTTTGCCTTTTGGATTACATCAAAACACTCCCATTTTGTGAAAAAAGTATGTATAAATAAGTCAAGAAAACCTTCTCCGGACAATTCAACTGTAAAACTTTACTTTGGGTCGCTTGTTGGCGTCCTGTTAGCAGGAGGTAAGCGCAACACAACTCTATGCTAGCTACCCTTGTGGCTAAATCTGCAAAATCACAAATACTGTAGTTTAACCGGCATGAGATTAGACCATAGACTGTATATAGACTCTCTTTTTGTAAAGGTAACCTATAGATGCACATGAAAATAGCCTTCAAATGTTCAATTCTTTCTCATAGGAAGTTTCTCAATTCAACACAAGCCTTCTGCTACCACATAAAGAGTAACCATTTAAACTAACATAGCCACAAATTTGACCTTGATATACCTAATACATCCAGAGAAAAAAAACTGAACATGGTACCCCCGTTGCGCTTATTGGTGCAGTCTTCTAAATCTGGAGCAAAGTTTAGACTTCATTATGAGACTTCAATTTTTCAGTAAATTATGATTGCTACCTATAGCTACCCTTTTATGTAGTAAAATTTTGAAGCAAATCTGAGATGGTCGAGCACAAAGTTTCTCTAAAATCTGTTGAATTGAGGTGGAATGACCCAATAATGACATATCTGAATACAGCAGATTGACATCAGTAGCTACCTATGATTAGGTAGATGCTCAGTTTAGGATATTGGGATGATTTATTTAATTCCTTTTTTTCACTCCAATAACTAAGGTCCAGGCTAGTCAGGTCCACATATTTTTAGACGTTTTCTTCACTTTTGTACAGTAAATATACATTCACCTGTGGAATATGCCTTGTGTTAGAGGTGTAAGATACCTTTATAGACTGTAGGGGGCGGCAGAAGCACATATAATACAGGTCTATAAGTGAGACATGCAGTTGGAAAACCTCATAATGTGGACGGTGTTGATACTCTTATTTCAAATGAAGTCGCATACATGTCAGAGAACATAACTGATATAATTATTTTTTAACACAATCAATATTAATACTTTTTTTCCTATAGAGAATTGCGTATTCATGTGTGTTGTATGAAACCATCCTTTTCAAACCTAACAATTAACATGTGATTTATATACTTCGTTTTTTGCCACTCTTTTCTCTTTGTGTTACGAACTGCTGCTATTTAATAACCAGTGTTTTGTATATTTCTCAAGAGGATTTAGTGTCTCTATATCTTTTATTACAGACCGATTCACTTGGGACACCATATCCTGAATTTAGAAAGGAGTTTTCATAATGGTGTGGTCACCTCTTGGATCATTAGTTTTTTTTAAAGTGGCTTTTTGGCTAAATGCAGAGGTACCAGATAAATAATAGATGTTAGTAAATGTCCAATCTTTCCATGATACTACCAAGACTCATTTCATTCTGCCTCCTTTAGTCAGACAGACATGCACACATTCACCTCAGATGGCAGCCAGGAGCAGTACCAAACCAATAACAGATAAATAAAATGTTAATTTCCTCCTCTGAATTATTTATATTTGTTTACAGTCAGTGAGTGAAACCTCTGTTTTGTCCACGGAGCAGGAGGCTATTTAGCGAAATGACTATTCTAGGGTTAAACATCCCAGAAACATTAAAACACATTCAAATCATTTGCAGTTAAAATGTTTGTTTGACTTAGAGTGAGTTTTCTTCAAGAGGAAGGGTTTTAATTGACATGAAGAAAAACTTACCAAATCTTGTCAAATGGTTATCTGACGATTTGGGCATGTGTATTATTCTGTCTGCACATGCTCACTTTCTTACTGTGTGTATATTTTTTGCACGTCAGTGTACAAATGTTTGCCAGCTACTGGATTTAACTCTACTAGGGTTTAGACTATAACCCCCTTGCATTTATGTTAGAGTACATGTAGTCTGTATATACATCCGTGTGTGTGTGTAAAGTGTGTTTTTGCCTGCTAGAGTGAGTACTCTTTCTAAGTGGCCGGCTTGCGCTCCATTACAAGAGCATCATTAAGCTGTTGTTGTTGATGCTCGCCCTCCTTCCTCATGGTTTGGCCTTGGATCTCATGAGTTCCCCAGAGCTCTATTACAGTACAGAGCAGTAAGCATTTCCCAAACAAATTAATACCATATCCTGTGTGTACCTAAACTTTCTGGAAGTGTAATATAGACTGGTAATGGTGGCAGTCATTTTTATCTCTTGTGGTTGAAGAACGGATTTCAGTTTATGTTTATGTTTCTGAATGGCTTAGACACAAGCACGTTAATTCCTGTGACTGTGGCGTCTCCTTTATGGGTTGGATATCGATCGGACGTGCTGTAACCACGCCATCTCATACAGCGGCTGCAAATGTAAAATGCTTTCCAATAAGTATGAGAGTAATTCAGGTTGGTAAATTACACTCAGCAGCATATGTACTGCGGCGGCGAGCTTACACCAGTCTGTTGGTCTATTGTGTATTATAGATTTCATATTAGATTGGCTGGTTTAAGTCTCTAAGCCTCAACTCTGGAGAATAAAATTGCTCTCTTGGTGTCTTATGGCATATATATTGAATATATTGTTTCAGTGTAATTATGAACTTTTATTTGTGTCTTTGTTACAGAAAAGAGACTGCTACCGTTCGTTCATTGTGTCAAATAATATAATTCGAGTAAATAATACAAACTTTAAATCTATCATGCATACGTATGTACAGTATTTGTAAATATTACCTTTTTGTGTTTGTACATTTGGTCCTTATTTTAAGTAGTATACTCGTTTAATGTAAGTCACGCATTTAAAAAGATATGTTGAAATTCTTAATCTCATGTCTCACACATTGTTGAGGTTATTGTTTTTTGCTGTTTATTAAGGCGAGAACTCATTGTTATTTTGTTATTGATTAAAGTACTGATGTTTATCTAGATTATAAGTCCCGCAAAACGTCAGAAATGAGGGAAGGTAAAAAGTCATTCAAATTGCTTCAAATTCTGACTGACAGTCTCAAACAAAAATTTCAAATGAACAGTTAAGTAAAATTGCAAAAAGCAACAATTCTCAACAAGTGAAGCAAAAGTACATGTCTCTTTGTAATACTTGATGGTGAAATCACTTAACATTATTAGTTGCATTTGCATGGACTCTAATATTCTACTAATAATCAGAATACTAGCCCAATTAGAACAGAAATGCCTCATGTTACCCTCCTCAATCAGAATAAACTGGCCCCATCCAGCCAGATTGGGTGGAATTTTCAGTCAAGTTGAGAGGGGTGATGTAAACCTTTTGATAATCTGGTCAACAGGAAAATGTTAGCGCTTTATAACCATGAAAATGCTTAATTCCAACCAGCTTCCCTCTGGCTGGAATAAATAAATTCTTTCTGCACATGTTTGTCCCATGTTGGGGTAAGATTAGGTGACGTGATGAGTTTACAGAGTGACAGAAACATGGCAAAACCGATCTGTGGCTGATACAACTATTTGTTGGTCGTAAGGCTTGAAACAAGTTGTTCAAACAAATGATTGAAAACATGAACGAAGACATGGGTTTTATTTTTGGCAAATTGGATACTTCGCGGCGGTCAGAGCCACTATACGCATGTCAGAAAAAGTTATATAGCATTGTTATATATTTCACTCTGCCAATTGGTGACCCAATCAAATCAGGTACGTGACCCTTTCTGTGTCTCGATCCGAAGTTTGGGAAAGGCAGTTTGTTTGTTTTTTTTTCATTGAAACACAGATCTTATCGGATCACTTTTTTTGTGTCCATGTAAACAGGTTTTGGAATCTCTAATCATAACGATTTGAGTCAGGTTGCAGGTGCTGTCTGCAATCGTTGATTCCTGGTGACATGGCAGTGTATGTCCTGACATAAGACCTGATGGCTGACCCCAGACTGTCATCTATCATTAATATGACTTTTGTTCTGACGTTGTGTTTGTGCAGTCTGACGTACAGGGGTAAAGTTCCTCCCAGGATTCCTTACATTTCACCTACCTGACCCTCGATCCTAAACCTTAGACATTCTGCATGATGTTTGTGCGTGTGTGTGTGTGTGTGTGTTAAATGGGTCCTGCCTGGGGAACAGTTGACGTGTCTGTACTCTTTGTG